>CAJNIZ010043683.1:16568-39104 GCA_905231905.1 Symbiodinium pilosum | reverse complement strand
AACAAGAAGTTAAAAACTTGGCTTGCAGGAAGTCAACCGGTGAGAGTGGCGGGATCCAGGCCCCAGGGGCCTGTGGGCCAGGTCTCCAGGGGGCTTGGGGCCCGGGCCCCCAGGGCTTGGGGCCCGGCCCGCCAGGGGCTTGGGGCCTTTTCCCCACAAAAACCACTGTTTTGGGGCTAAGGGAGAAAGGAAGAGGGTTTTCACCCTCTCCGCCTTCGGCAACCATCCAACACGCCCCCCAAGGTCGGCGGACCCTAAACCCTAACCTTATAAACCCTAAGCCCTAAACCCTAAATCCTAAACTCTAAACCCTAAATCCTAAGCCCTATATACCCTAAACCCTAAGCCCTCTGGCCGGGGCCCCGCTGAGAGGCCTGAACTTTTTCTATCCCGGCAAGAACGACGACGGCGCGAAGCTCTTTGTCACCGGCATCGCCTGCCTGACGCTTCCTAGCTGGTATCTGGTATCTAGGGTTCAGGGTTTAGGATAGATAGGTTTCAGGGTTTAGGATAGATAGGGTTTAGGATAGATAGGTTTCAGGGTTTAGGATAGATAGGGTTTAGGGTTTAGGCATTGGCAAACAGAATAGGATCTCAAGAAGCTGTCGAACAGCGGTCTCGATGAGGTCGCTTCCAGAAAACGGGGATATCAATAATGGGGTTATACACGAATTTTCTGTAGTTTCCATATTGCAAAAGGAATCCCAATTCAGTCTCCTTACTATTATCGTCCTTAGTAGTTATTGGGGTCCCCGAACCCGTAAACCCCACACCCAATACTCCCCCCTAATTTCCCTGTACGTCCTATAAACACTTTCTTGGACCCCCCCTTCCCATATAGTAACCCGCTTGCTAACCTCGCAGCCCCTCATAGGGCAGGACCTGTTCTTGCCTGAGATCAGGTAGAGTTTAGGGTTTTAGGGATTAGAACCGGGGTATAGGGTTTTTGAGCTTAAGGTTTAGGACCCGGGGTAAGGGTTTAGGGATTTTTGGGCTTAGGACCCGGGTTTAGGGCTTAGGGTGTGGGACCCGGGTTCAGGGTTTTTGACCTGATGTCTTTAGAAGGGCCATCCCCGAACCCCTCTGCGGGAGTGGTGGCTCTGTTTAGGGGAGCAAGGGGCAAGGCACGGCATTTGCCAGTTTTTATGGACATGATCATGACCCTAAGGGTCCAAGGACCCAAATGATAGGGCCTTAGGTCCCAAATAAATGCCGTGAAATTTATAGTATTTGGGACCTAAAGCCCCATCATTTGGGTCCCTGGACCATTGGGATTCGTAAGCATTTGTAGAAAGCATATCAACTCTCAATTTGAGCTCGATCTTCAATGGCAAAATCGACCAGGGTTGTAAGGATCGTGCCCAACACGAGAAAAAGATCTAGACTTTCATTCCTCCTTGGGACTTTGCCTGGACCTTAGACCCTGAACCCTTTGGGACTCCCTTATATTCGTGTTATAGGTCTTTCCGGGTTAACCCTTAGTAGGGGTCCTAAGTGCCACCAAGATTCCAACCCCAAAAACCATATTTCATGATCCTGCAGGAGGACCTGTCTTCCAACCCTTCTTCCCACAGACATCAAGATCCCTTTTGGGTTCAGGGTTTAGGTGTAGGTTTTAGGGTTATTTAAAGGTATAGGGTGTGGTGTAGGGTTTAGGGTTACAGGTCTTAGGGTTTACGGTTGAGAGCCATCAACAAACGCCAAAGCCTAAACCCCAATTACGGCTGCGGCTAAGCCCTATCCCTTAAACCCAAATCCCTTCACTCCCGAACCCCGAAACTCGCGAAGCCCTAAGCCCTAAACCCCCAAACCCCTAAGCCCTAAACCCCCAAACCCTAACCCTTAAACCCCCAACCCTAAACCCTAAACCTTAAACTTTAAACCCTTTATACCCTTATACAGCCCCTATGTACCCCTGCAAAGGGACTCAGAGTTTCCATTTCATTCTCCATATTCTTTTCCATTTGGTTCTCTGTAAAACCCTAAACCCCTAAACCCTGAACATTGTATACCCCTTATACCCCTATATAGCCCCTGTATAGCCCTATATCCCATGTAGAGGGAATCTTAAACCTTCCCCAAGGTATGGTTTGGCTCAGTACAACGAGCTTGTGCGCTGCAACCCACAGGCATTAGACAGGGTAGCAGCCCAGTGGGATGCAAGGATTTGTTAGCCTTTTGGGGATTTATAGGGATTAGGGTTTAGGGGTTTAGGGCCTAGGGTTGAGGGTTGGGAGTCTAGGGTTTAGGGTTTAGGGCTTCGGGTGGGGTATAAGGTTGAGGGTTTAGGGTCTAGGGTCAGTCTGAGGAAATACTGTTGAGACGGAATGCGCTGCATGACCTGAGTGCTGAGCACAACCCAAGGTATGAGATACTTAGGTTCAGGCAGGTTAGATAGCATCCACCACAAGCTTCCATTGAAGCCTTTTAAGATCATCCACATTGGTGATCTCTTTACATGGGGTTCCGTTGCGTTGGAGGGGATTTGCAGGTGCTTCTCCTGATACAAAGGGATGGTGCTAGCTCACAATGCCATGAGATACTGTCAATACTTGTCGTATAGAAGATCCTGAACGGTGTGCATAGGGGTCGCACTTGTTGTTCGTGTAGTCCCTAATATCATGAAAATATATTCCCTGAGAAGAAACCCAGGCCGTAAACCCCACATCCTAAACCCCACACCCCAACTCAACTCCTCAACCCCAAGCCCTAAAACCCAAACCCTGAACCTGAAACCCAAAACAAATCTCAAAGCCCAACTCCTACACCCTAAACCCTTAACTCGGCGCCCTACGAACTACACCTTGAAAACCTATCCCATGGATGACCCAGGCACAGTCGCCTCCGCTGGCAACGACCACAGACTCGGCGCGCAGGCTTCGGAGGGTTTAGAGTCTAGATTTGCTCAGGGCTTAGGGTGTAGGGTTTTCGGAGGTCCATGTACTCAGATCAGGTCTTTTCAGAGGGATATACAGATGTCCCAAACCCGTAAACCTTAAAGGGATATGTAGGGTCATGTAGGAACATATACGGACATACAGGATTTAGGGTACATGTACCCAGATTGGGGATATCGGGTCTAGGGTTTAGGGTTTAAAGTCTAGGGGAGAGAAATCAGGGATTGGGCATTCTAGGGTTTGAATTGGTTTGGGGGGGGACCAGAAATCAGAAAAACTGTACCGTCGCGGCTCTGCCCGACAATCTTCCTGCAGAGGCACGAGGTTTTGGCTGCAGACTCACCTGCCCTTGCTGCGGTTTACTTGGAGGGTCAGGGGGACTGAGTAAGCAGCTCAACAGTTGGGGATAATTGGGGTTACTATGTGGATCATAGTGATTATTAAACCTGCTGACGAAGTCCCCCTGACCCTTCAAGTAGGGTTTAGGGTTTGAGCTGTTTGTTGGCGGACATATGTGCCGCAAGCAACGTGTTGGCCTCGTGACGCACTTACAAGGTAAGGTTAGGCGGTATGTGTGTACCTCAGTCCAACTTTACATTGCCTTTGCACTTCTTTTATCCTACTTACTTAGCCATAAGAAGAACTCTAAACTTTTTGGGCTTCCTTTTTGGGTCTCTATAGTAAAGTTTAAACTTTTTTAGCCTTGGTTATTGGGGAAGAGAGCCTGTATGGGACTACTAGCTTTAACCTCGTTTTCGACCTGCTGGGTCCCAGCCAGTCACATGTCACTTCTCCAGAGCGAACGCAGACAAACCACATGATCATCGAGCCCCGAACCCCAAACCCTAAACCCTAAATAGTAGTTTACATTTTATTTTCCATTTTCCCACTACTGGGTAGGCCCCTGGGATATTTAGTATTTTCCCTAATGGCTTTACTAGGGGACCATATATACAAATATCTTTCAAGGGGTTTTAGGGGCCAACCTAGAATACGGTCCCAATATAGCCGCTTGAGCTACTGGGTGAAGCTTAAACCTGACCCTTATACCACATTGCCAGGAAGCACCTCCCGCAATCATCTCGCTGTACCCTGGTCAGGCTCGAGGGTAGGGCTTTCTCTAGGGTTTCCTAGGGGTATGTAGGATATAGTTACTGGTTCGCAGCAGGGAATGGGGATTGTAGTCCCTATATAATTCCTCAATAAACTACAGTAGTTGTTCTAGCGCCCAGCGACCCAAACTAGCCTTCAAGGAGCGCGAAAAGGGGCCTCCCATCCTCTCAGCTAAGGCGTAACAAGTGGCTTCCATGCTAGTTTGGGGTAGTGGCTTTGGTTTCACTAGGTTTAGGGCTTTGGGCTGTGGGCTCCAGGTCTAACTGCTGGTTGCCCAAACCCTAAACCTTTGAACCCTGCGGCTTGCAAAACCCCTCAGCCCTGAACCCGTAGACCCTGAAAGTAAACCCTAAACCCTTAGCCCTTAAACCATGGTAGGAAACCCTTACAAAACCTAAACCCTTAACGCTTAAGCCCTGGTAGTAAACCCTAACCGCTTAACCCTTAAACCTTGGTAGCGAACCCTAAAACCCTAAACAGCTAAACTGAAGAACGAGCAAGTTCAGGCCTAGACCCTAAACTTTCTTTGGATTGGGGTTTCCTGGCTGTTGAGGGATTAAGGGATTAAGGTTTAGGGATTAGGTGTTATGGGTGAAGGGACTAGGGCTTAGGGATTGTTGTGTGGGGTTTACGGATCAGGGCTTAGGGATGAGGGTTTAGGGGCTAGGGATGAGTTGGGGTTTAGGGCTTGTAGGGTTCAGGGCTTATAGGCGGGTTCAGGATTTACGGCTCAGGGCCTAGGGTCCACGATTCTATTGCAATGAGAGACTGCTGATTACTCCAGCTCCCCAAATCAATCCATTCGCATCTATACAAACAGTTTCCATGTTGTTTTCCACTCTGTCCTCCAGCACGGGGGATCTCCGTGTTCCTCTACAGGTTACAATGTCATGTGTAAAGCCCCAATTCCTGCGTATCTATAGAGAGAGAGCGAGAGAGAGAGAGTGCGACCAGGGTTGGTGAAGGGTACCCTAAACCCTGAACCCTAACCCTGGGGTTGGGGGTGTGGGTTGTAGGGATGTGTAGGATTGGCCTATGCCACTTTCCATGGTGCATAGCTTCTTGAGAGTTAGGAGTTTGTCTGCTCAGATGAGCTAGACCTCTAAACTCCTTAAAGGCGGGCCATACAAAGGAGAATATACGAGAGAATTAGAGGGTAACTGAGGGGGATGCTAGGAATTTAGACTACGGTTCAGATGGTTTTCGTGGGAGATGTTGTAAGGTTGTGAGCAAGGCATGCATTTTCCCTAAGCCCTCAACCATAAGCCTTTGTCTACATAATTGTCAATAAGCTTCAGGCTCCTCAAATACTTCAAAGGCAACCAAAAAAAGACATCAACTTGAGTTGTTCTCTTTGGCGCGGGTTGATTCCTCTGAGATTTAACCCCCTCGCCATAGGGCGTGTGACCTCAATCCTATAAGCCCCAAACCCAGAATACTAAACCTTAGGGCCTGAACCCTAAACCCTAAACCCTAAACCCAATCCTATAAGCGCCAAACCCAGAATACCAAACCTTAGGGCCTGAATCTTGAAGCCAAAGCTCGAGGCCTTGAGATTAAGAAACGATCCCGCCTGAAAGCACTCAAGTCTTACCCTAGGCCTCCCAAATAGTCCAATGCAGGTACCATGTATAGACTTTGGGGCCCAACCCAACGTGAGTATCATGTATAGACATGGAGCCACCCTAAACCCTAAACCCGCAATCTTGCAGAACAGGCTCTACTTACTTTCTACACCCGCATTTGCCAAACTTAAGCCCAAAGTGCAGGATCCGTGGTCCCAAATCCCACAACCCAAATCCTTATAGGGTTTAGGGCAGGGGCTTATGGTTAAGGGTACCTTTGCCCCCGAATCTCCAAACTTCTGCTGAGTAGTATCTCAAATGGATATACCAGAAACCTCGTATTCCTTGATCAGCTTCATGAACCTGATCCAATACACCTCACCACCGATGCCGTCAACCCTATCCCATGCCCCGACGGGAGGAGCAATTCCCAATCTGTAGGTTTTGCTTTACCCTGCTCAGCCCAAGCTTTATTCCAAGATTATTCCTCTTGAACAGGCCAAAGTGCCCAACATATGCTTCATGGACCGATTAATGTCCGTGAATGATATGTACTAGAATCCCCAAGCAATGTAGAGTAACATGCTAACCTCCATGGGGTTCAATTAGATCAACCACCACAACAACCCGGACCTTTAATCCTAACCATGACAGAAGTGTATCCCGAATTATATGGGTGGTTGTCAAAAATGGGGTCCCTTTTTCAATTTTTGAGTCCCTATTATAATACGGCACCTAGTATTTAGGGTACCCATGAAGGGACCATAATTTTGACAACCACCCATATAACTGTCTACTCACCTATATGGGTCCATGTTAGTTGGCTAGGGTCCCTAAACCTTAAAACCCTGTTCCCCACATCCACCCTTAATCCCAACCCCTAAATCCTGAACGCTAAGCCCTTAGACAAGAAACCCTAAACCCAACACATCCCCATACATCCCCTACAACCCCTTAGGGACCTATGACAAGATATCGACATCTATGATACCTCCTAGAAAGTCCTATAAGCCCCCTCAAAAGGGCCCTAAAGCCTAGACTCCCTAAGCCCCAAATACACTAAACCCCCTAAACCCTAGACTCCCTAAATCCGATACAAATTCCGAAAACTCCCTAAGCCCATAGCCCTAAACCTCGTCCAGGGCTTCGAGAAGTATGTTGAGGAGGTCGTGAAGGGAGCGGAGCTACTGGGCTACAAGGCTCAACCCTGGAGAGTAAGGGTTTAGGGTTAAGGAACCCTGGAGTCTGAGGGAATAGGGTTTGGGGAGTTTATGGGATTGAGGAGTCTAGGCTCTGAGGGTTTGGGGTTTGGGGGGGTTAACGGAGTTGTAGGTTTGGGGTTGGAGTTTAAGGGTTTAACGCTCACAGAGTTCCGGATTGAGGGCTAACGGTTTAGAGAGTTCACGATTTAGGGGTTAGGGAGTCCAGGATGTAGGCCTTAAAGTTTAGAGGCAGGATCTAGTGCATAAGGTCTGGGGAGTTCAGGAGTGCGTGTTCGAGATGTAGGGAGTTCGGTTTAAGGTTTCGGGAGTGTAAGTTTCAGCTTGAAAAAGTTTAGGGAGTTCAGAGCTTTGGCTTTACATGTGCCTCTACAATAAAGAATCAAGCTTTAGGGCTTACAGGGATCATCTTGCTGACCCTTTCACTCATTGCCCGCAAGCTGAACCCCACGCAGTGTAGAGCTTAGGGCATAGCATGACACCCTAAACCCTAAAACCGAACTGTGAACCCTAAGCTACAAGCTCCACCCGCCTGAACCCTCATCCCTACACCCCAAATCTTGCTGCAATCAGTCACAAATCCCCAAACCCCTTACCCACATCCTTAAATGCCAGACCTTAACAACATATTAATGACAAACATAAAATAGCAGTAATAAGAAGTAATCATACATGAAATTCTACTAACACTCATAACTACAACAAACTTTCTAGTTCATGATCGCAGTCGAAACCATCATGCTGATAATGAGATTATACCTCCAAACATCCT
Source organism: Symbiodinium pilosum (assembly GCA_905231905.1). Taxonomy (NCBI): domain Eukaryota; class Dinophyceae; order Suessiales; family Symbiodiniaceae; genus Symbiodinium; species Symbiodinium pilosum. Next base: position 31,537 of record CAJNIZ010043683.1, on the reverse strand, counting down.
GTTCCCAACTCCCAATCCTCAAACCATGGCCGTAAACCCTAAACCCCATATATCCCTATATAACCTTGTATAACCCCTACAAAAACTCTTTAAACCCCAAGCCCCAAGCCCCAAGCCTGTGCAGGCAGAGAAGAAGAAGCAGCCCACCGGCGCCTCCCAGCCGATGGATATCGAGGCCAATGTGGAGGACGCAAATGCCGCAAAGCTAGCCCTAGGGATCCGCATAGCCCACTGTACAATGTAGGTAGTATAGGTTTTATGGCTGATTTGGGATCCAAATAGCCCAATGTAGGTTTTTCTTGTATACTTGGATCCCTAGGGTTGTGTGGGCATGTATCTGTATGTATCTGTGTATGCTCCCTAAGAGCGGGACGAAGCCCCAGTGGTTTTGACTCCGTAGGTTTTTAGGGTGGGGGCTTTGTATGTTAATGTTTGGGGTTGGGGCTGAAGACGCTGGATGTCGATCTTGCGGGTTTAGTTCTTGCGCTTTTCCTCTGTTGAAAGGCATCCAGATGCGAGGGGGGGCAGGAGCCCCTAAACCCTAATCCCTAAACCCCAATCCTTAAACCCTAATCCCTATAGAGCCTAAACCCTAATCCCTAAACCCTAAATCGCTGAACCTTGAATTCTAGTTCAGAAGTTTTGCTGGGCTTCCATGCTCCATGCCTCCAACCTGCAACCAGAAAATTCCATGGCCTGAACCCTACCTAGGCAACTACACCTTAGGAGGACCCGGGGGTTGGGATTCAGAGCCCAGGGTTTAGGATCTAAGATTTAGGGTTTAGGATTCAGGGTTTAGGGCTTAGGGTTCAGGGTATAGGAGGAACTCCTCACCCAGTAATAGTGGTATAATGGGAAACCAGAGGATCCTTAAACAAAATCATCACGATAAGCCGTTACTGGTTGGGCGTGCACCTAACCTATACCCTACCGATTTTTTCCAGATACCAAGCTTTATGTCTAGTATCTTCCACAGGAGCAGGCAACCCCCCAAAAGGGGGTAGGGTATGGAGGTTTAGGTAGATGAAGACGTCAGCAAGAGGACCGAAATCGGACGGCGCCGTTCCCATTCTGCGGCAACCGCCACTTCTTTGCAAGCATCCATGAGCCCCTAACCCCCCTCAACCCTGAACTTTGTGTTTGGGGTTAAGGCTTTAGGGACCCCTAAACCCTACACTTTGTTTGGGGTTTAGGGCTTAGGGACCTCTAAACCCTAAACTTAGTCCAGGGTTTAGGGTTTAGAGACCCCTAAGCCCTAAAGCTTTGTCAGACTGAGCTAAGGTTGAAGGTGGGGATTGAAGTTCGTGGCCGCCAAGCTTGCGCAGCAAATGAGCCATAATCTAAACTCCTTGAAGGGGGACATATAAGGGAGTATATCTGGGACTACTACAGGGGATATTAAGGGGGATGCTAGGCGTTTAGACTATGGCCCACATGGCGGCTTTCATTAGGACGTCTCCTCCTTTCGCATAGGGCATCAACTTTGTGATCCAGCAGGCTAGACAGCAACAAAGGTGCCACAAGCCGCGCTTTTGACTCACGGCCGTATGACATCCATGTATAGATTCCCATGTATCCAGCTACATCTTTGCACTTTCCTATAAATCTCTGCCCCCTTATGCCTCTTCCACTTTCACCCGGCCTTGGCCTAAAGAACCTCCCGCAACTACACAGTGATCCGGGTTCGCCTCCCTCAATAATAATTCACTCCACCACGCCCTGACAATAGATATGTCCCTCAAATATGAGCTATAGTCTAAACTCCTTTAAAGGGGGTTATATAGGGGGTTATATAGGGGACTACTATAGGGGTTACTAAGGGGGATACTAGGAGTTTAGACTATAGCTCATATGGAGGTGGGCGGGCTATGGTTAAGGTTACTGCACTAGGTGTCAAAATCCATTCGACCCCCTTACACATGCCTATGCTCCCAACATGTTTCTTTTTTCAGGGCTTCACAATAAAATCAACCCTACAAGTCTTACAAGCCTGCATATTATATAATATGTGTCTATATATTATCTCTCTCTCTCTCTCTCTCTATCTATATACATAGTATCCGTAAACCTTATATATCCCAACAGATCCCCACGTTCTCCCATATCTCCCTATATATCCCCATATGCGTATATCCCCAAGAGAGAATGTGGCACCACTTAGTATCCATTATTGGACACATAGGGTGGTGCAAGGTTTGCTCCATCCGGAGTCAGACATTACACCCCAACCTCAAAGCCCCAAACCCTGAAACCCTAAACCCCAAAACCCTACATCCTAAATAGGGGTTTAGGGTTCAAGGTTTAGGGTTTAGAGTTTAGGGTTCCCAAACCCCTAAAAGCTTAAACAGCCCCAAACCCTCAAAATCCTAAAGCCCCCAAAGCCCCAAAATCCCACGGAGACGATTTCCGAGGCTTCGAGTTCCGCGCCGTGGGATCCTCCCAGAATTGCTGCCTGCCTTTGGGGCCGCAAAGCGATTAGATGAGGGGATTACATGGGGGTTTCCCAAAATTAGGGGTACCTTTTTGGGGGTCCCCATAATAGGGACTATAGTATTTTGGGGTCTATATTGGGGTCCCCTCATTTTGGGAAACTACCATATTGGGGCTTATGGCCATATTGGGTTTAGGGTTTGGGGTGAAGGATTTCGGATTTAGGATGTAGGGTTTTGGTTTAGGATTTATTTAGGGGCTTCAACATATAGGTTTTAGGGTTTATTGTGCTTGTCAAGGGTTAAGGGTTAAGGACTTATTTAGGGTTTACGATTTATTTAAAGTTTATTGTTTAGGAATTGTTTTTGGGGTTTAGGGTTTAGGACTTTCCCACGATTTAGGATTCATCTGGGGTTAGGGCTTAGGATCCAGGGTTTAAAAGGTCTGGGACCTAGAATTTAGGGACTAGCTAGGGTGCAGGGTCAAAAGATCAAGGATTCAGGTTTTAGAGTTTGGGATTTAGGGACAGAGATTTTCGGTTCAGGGATAGGTGCATGGACCCAGGGCGCTTACCCATTGTGTAGGGTTTAGGAGGCTGCATGCCTATGTATGAGGTTCCGTGTGTTTGACCCTAAACCCTAAACCTTAAACCGCGTAGCTGAGCCGGAAATCCCATAGCTTTGCGGAGCCCTGCAGCAAACCACTGTAGTCCGCGGCGGGTCCCATAGCCCTTAGCGTCAAACATCTCAAGGTCCAAGCCCAAGATCTGAGAGAGCACTTGGATTCACAACCCCAAGAAGCCACACGATACCTCCGAATGACCCTCTTATTAACCTACTTTCTAAGTCTCCATGACGCTCCAAGTAAGACGGGCATGAGTTGAGGGTGCAGCGCTAAGGGTCAATCTTTCAGGAGGACCGTTAAAATCTGTCCAGAAGGCCTTGAGGGGTCTCTAAGGGAAACCCTCGGTGAAAAAACAAGCTGAACCCTAAGCTCCAAACCCCAAACCCTAGACCTCAAGCCCAAACCCCAAACCCTCAATCTACGCCTCGTCCCAGTAGTGGCTCCCTGCATCATCCTTACGCACTCCCTTGTGGAAGCTCATGACCTTCGTCTTGGGGTTGGGTTTAGGGTTGCAACCCATGACACCGCACTCTCTCACAACAAAGGCATCCCCCCTTACCGGGCCATTGTCGGATGATAGATCAAAACTGTCAAAGACCAAGGAGGTGTAGAGATTCTTATGTTGTTCGTCAAGAACCCAAAGAGGAATCACCTTTAACTGCCGCAGCAAAAGATGATGACTCCCACAACAAAGCTGACCCATCACAGTTCTAATCCCTAAATCCTAAACCCTGAGCCCTAACCCTAAAGCCCATCATTCAACCGTTTAGCTCAGCCTGTGGCTCCTGCACATGCCTAAGCCTGAAGCCCAAAAGAGCCTGTCACGGTCGGCACAAGGAGCTACGGGCGGAGCTAAACGGTTGAATGATGGGCTTTAGGGTTAGGGCTCGGGGCTTAGGGTTTAGGATTCAGGGTTTAGGGTTTAGGATTTAAGGATTAGGGCTTAGGATTTCGGTCATAGGGCTTAGGGCTCAGGGTTGAAGTCTTTTGGTTAGGGCTTAGGAGTCAGGGTTGAGGGTTGAGGGTTTAGGATAGACTACGGTCCTTGTTCAAATACTTGTAGAAGTATAGGGCCGTATTATTGTAGGGATCCCAAAAGGACCAGACTTGTGACAACCTACCAATTTCTGCATTCCAATCCTGAGAGATACCTACATAAACCAACTGTCCATGCCATCTTCCATGTTTTTTTGCGTTTGTTTCTCGACTCGTTGCACCCTGAACGGCCCTGAACCAAATATGCCCCTATTTCCACAAGCCCCTTTAAAGGGACCCTAACACGCCAATAAATGTACGCCCGAAGCCCCATAATCTAGACCCTATATACCTTAACCCCCTAAACCCCTGGACCCAAAAACCCCTTAAACCCTAAGCTCAAAGCCCAATGCCCTAAACCCCTAGACCCAAAAACCTTGAAACCCTAAGCTTAGAGCCTAACCCCCTAAACCCCTAGACCCAAAAACCTTGAAACCCTAAGCTTAAAGCCTAATCCCCTAAACCCCTAGACCCAAAAACCCTTAACCCCTGTGACATCTTAAGATCCTTCAAGGCCCATCATGGTCTGCAACGCAATCATGGCCGCTGGCATCCTGCACTCCACAGATTTGGGTTATGGATTGGGCTCGGGGTTAAGGTCTAGGGTCTAGGGGTTACATAGGGATTATACAGAGGGTTATGTAGGGGTTATGTAAGGCAGAATGAAATGGAAGCTACTATTTAGGGTATAGTTAGGGCTAAGGCTTTTAGGGTTCAGGGTCAAGGGTTTTTGGTTTTCAGGGTCTAGGTTTTCTAGGGTTTTCAGGGTTTGCGGTTTAGGGTTTAAGATTTATAGGGCTCGGGGTCCCGAAGCCCTAAACCCCTAAACCCCTAAACCCCGAAACCCTAAACCCGAAACCTGCAGGCCCCTGTATTACCGTTTTGTGAGAAGATTTGTCCCTGGAGGTTTCGGAGTGCTTGGAAGCAGAACAATCCAAAGAACGAAGGTTTAGGTAGGGTGTGGGGTTTAGGGTTTAGGGGTTTAAGGTTTTGTGGTTTAGGGTTTTAGGGTTTCGGGGGTTGGGGTTTAGGGGTTTAGGGGCCTAGGGTCCGTTTAAAGGGCTTGTAAGGGGTTCGAGATTTATATATAGTTATGAAGATGTATATAGCGTGTAGAGTACCAAAAATAGACCGTCAACTGGAAAAGGCAGGACATGGCAAGTTAGATGCAAGCTGGGTCTAGCTATGTAAGAGTGTAGTATAAGGACTTCACAATCTGAGAGCCATATCCTAAGCCTTGTGTTGCATAGTCTAAGCCCAAAGCCGAACCGGGCCGTGAGGTTAGAGGTGGGCTTTGCAAGGCTCTATCCTGATCTGACGACTCGTGTCAAAGCGTCAGGCAAAGCTGTTATTAGATGTTCACTGATTCGGCTGAGAAACGTCGAGACAACACACAGCTTGTTTGGCGGAGCGCGTACTGGTCTTGAGCGAGCTAACTTTGGCCATAGACGTTCTGAATGAACTGGTGGTCTCAACGTTCTTCCACCCCATGCCCATTCACCTCGCTGACATCAGTCCTGCGAACTGCGGGGCAAAGCCATAAATCCAAAACCCTAACCCTAAATCCTCAACCCTAATGAACCTCAAACATTAAGACCTGAACCCTAAACCCTAAGCCTAGATCCTCAACCCAGAACCCTAAAACCCCTAAACCTAAACCCTAAAACCCCTAAACCTAAGGGCTGAACCCAAAACCCTTATCTCAAAACCCTAAACTAAACCCTAAAATCTTGAACCCAAACCCTTAACCCTAAGGCCCAAATTTCTTAAACCCTTGAACCCTAAAACCCTAAATCCTAAATACCCTAAACCCTAAAACCTTGAACCCAAGAGCAGTTGAGGCATGTCCCACCTGGCTGAGCTCATCGAGGGCGGCATGAGCCACAGGGACGCCGTGGCCAAGATCTTCAAGGCCACGCTCTTGCCCTAAGGGTCCAAGTACCTAATAAGGGGGTTTAGGGTTTAAGGGTTTAGGGTTTAAGGGTTTAGGGTTTAGGGATTTAGGGTTTAGGGTTTAAGGGTTTAGGGTTCAGGGATTAGGGTCTAAAGGCTTAGGGATTAGGGTTTGGGGTTCAGGGTTTAGGGTTTTGCAGTTTGGGGATTAGGGATGAGGGACCAGGGTTTAGGGTTTAGGGTTCCAAGGGTTTTGGTTTTGAGGGTTTAGGGTTGAGGACCGCAGTTTACGGCTCTGAGGGTTTCATAGTTTTTGGATAAGAAGAAAAAAGTTTGTAGGATCTTTGGTTGTTAGTGTTTTGTTTGCCGCGGTTGGAGGGTGTCGGGCTTGGGGTCCAGTGCAAACAAGGCAATGGGACAGGCCGCAACACCTTCAGGCCTGGTACCTGTGTGCTGTAAAGGGCCGGCCACGGCCTGGTCTGCCTCGGATGGAATCATAATACGATCGTGCACACAGGGTGCAATTGAGATGGATCCAAAAATCGGAAGCGGTGCCCGAGGTGTTGTTTTGACCGTACCGCGAAGATACCACTGCCTGGTACCGCGAAGATACCACTGCCTGGCATGTGTTTGTGCGATCTGATTCAAGAGCCGTAGATGCTGACAGACTTTTAAGATCTCTGTCAACCTCTTCGAAGAAATCTTTCATGATCCACTTTGCAGCCTTAAGGCCTACCTGATGAGTTCCCTGAACAAAAGCTTCGCTGCAACAATAGCAGGGCTAAAGACTCTACCATGGCCCTCTACACCCTGAACCCTTGTGCCAATATGGGTGGTTCTCAAAATTATGGCCCCTTTTTGGATCCCTATTATAATACGGCACCTAATATTTAATGTACCCAAAAAGGGATCATAATTTTGACAACCACCCATATCTCTGAAGGGGACAAACCTTGAAGATCCCCAGGGGCCCAAAGTCGCTGTCAGGTTTGGGGTTGGATCTTTGAGGCGTCTCGCTTCTGGTTGTTGAATCCCATCCCCTGTAAGTAAAGCCTCTGACCCCGATAACTACGCCCCAAACCCCAAACTTACACCAACCTATGAGACCTCCAGCCTATATAAGCCCCTACACACCCCACCCCCATACCCAAAGGCCCAAAGAAGCTACCCTCCTAACTTTCACACAAAGCGGGGCCTTGAAGATCCTACCCTGCCTCAAGCAACCATGGAACCCATGCAGCCCCCGTGTCCAAGGACAATAACATTGCCTGGACCCCTAATGTATGTAGAATTATAGCCATAGCCTTGTGGGCTGGTTTTCAGGGTTTAGGGTTATTATCTTATATACTTTTCGGGTTTAGGTAGTTTGAATGTTGTCCTCTCAGGGCTGCGACCCCAACATACACTCCTAAGTAAGCCTAAATACTCCTTATGTAATCCTCTTCTAGCCTCCTCCAAAGTCCACGGCCAGGAGAACAAGCCAGCCCTACAAGCCCCCAAAACCTGTAACCCCATAAACCCTTTGAACCCTACAAAGCCTGTGAACCCCAAAAACTCTATAAGCTTTCATATTTTAAGCCCCTAAACCCCATAAACCCTGTAAACAGAAATACTATGAACCGGAGAAGCCCTATAAACCCCAAGCCGCAGTAAGCGTTTTGGCCAGGAGAACAAGCACGTGATCTTCACTGGCAACGGCTCCCTGGTATGTCACCCCTAAATCTCGCCTCTTAGAACCCTACATCGTCCTTACATCCGCAAACCCTACACCCCAAACCCGAAGCCTAAGCCCTAACCCTAAATCCCAACCCTCAACCCTGCTCCCAAATCCCCTTGACCCTAAATCTTAAACTCTAATCCCTAAGGCCTTAGCCCTAAACCCGAGATCCTAAACCTCATCTCAAATCCACATCCTAAACTTTAATCCCTACCTGCATCCCCTTCTAGCTCAGGCTACTCCGAGGAGTGGAAGACGGAAGCAGCCAAGCGAGGCAAGCACCTCCGAAGACGGGCTTACAGGGTTTGTAGGGTTTAGGGTATAGTGTTTGCAGGGTTATTAGGGTTTATGGGGCTTATAGGGGTGTAGGATATAGGGTTTAGGGTTTAAGAAAAGGTCTAGGGGCTAGTATTTAGGGACTCGAGACTCAGGTTTAAGGATTAGGATTTCGGGCTTTACGGCTTGTATCGCGTTTTGATAGGGTCCATAATAAAGGGTTTGTAAAGCGTTTCTATAGGGGTCACATAGGGTTTGTATAGGGTTTATACAGGGCGTATAAAGCATTTAGTATAGATGTCATGTAGAGTGATTAGGGAATAGGGACAAGGGGTTTTAGGGTTTAGGGATTAGGTGTTAGGGTTCAGGTTTCAGGATTTAGGCCGCTAAGGGTTCCAGGTTTTGAGGCTTGCAGGGCTTGTAAGGGATGCATATATGTATATATACATATATACAGAGAGAGGCGTGTTGTAGACTTTGTACAAAGTCTTGAGGATTCATATTACGGCGGGGGGTGCAATTATGTTTTGGGACTTTGATGTTTTTCATGTTGGGCGTCTGCACAGTCAAACAACCAGCCAGTATTTCCGGCTACCACAGACAGAAGTAGACTGATTGTGTGCAAACACTACGGTCAACACATACCCCGGCAAAGAAATGAGGCACCCTGAGAGGAACCGCAAAGCAACCATGAGTTTGGCACGCGCCCTTGCAAACTTCAGGTCCTGAAGCCTAAGCCCTGAACGCTGCCCTAAACCTCTAAACCCTGAAGCGAACTTCTGACGATTCACATGAGTTTTGGCCACTCGACACGAAGCCACAGAGTGTTCCTCTCAGGCCCCACATGCGCCCTCTAATGTGGGTCCTGCTTTGTGGTACCTAACTTTCTTAGTGAAATGTTGACCGCATACTAAGAAACAAGCCCCCTGCGTAATTGCGCTTTTCAAATTCTGACCTCCCCCACTAACTGCTCATGGGGTATTCCTGGCAATGCGCTGTACCTGTTACGGACTTCTACTTCCTCAGGAGTCTGCACCTTCTGTAAGTCCATCCTAAACGCTGAAAACCCTAGACCCTAAACTCTAAAAATCCTGTTTGCAGGCCCCTCCCTGCAACCTCATCCCAAACCCTATACCACGGGAATAGTTAACGGCTCCCCCTTAAACCTAAAACCCTAAACCCTATGTACGCCTAGTATAACTCCTATAGGACCCCAGTATGAGCTCATATAATCCCCATAGAACCCGTATAGAATTCCTATACATCCCCTATGCAATCCCATATAACATCCATACACAATGGTTGTTGAACGCCTATAGAATGCCTACAGCAACAAATGAGCTACTGTCTAAACTCCTATTATCCCCCTTAATAACCCCTATAGTAGTCCCCCATATAACCCCCTATATAACCCCCTTTAAGGAGTTTAGACTATGGCTCAAATGTTTCCCCAGCCCTGAGCTGCTTGTCGCCTGCGCTGCTTGCAAGGCCTCCCCAACCTGAACACGTCCCTTGGCCAGCAGTCGACAACACCTAAAAGGGTCCAATAAGGATTCCTACATTAACGCGTATTTATATTGGGCTTGTGTAGCGTTTCGGGGATATATAGGGTTTAGGGTTCAGGGAAATAGTAGGGTTTAGGGAAATAGGGACAATACTAGGGCTATAAGATTTAGGGTCTTCATGTTTGGGGATACTATCCCCAATAATGGAGAATCAAATGGAGGGGGATTGGAAAAATGAAATGGACAAGGGGCTATGTAGGGGCTTCTAAGGATTTTCGCATTTTTGGTATAGATTTGAAGCCATCGGCGTGTGGAGACTGAAAGTTCTACAGAGCTTGGGATATGTAGCGGAATTCAGGGTTGAGTGTACGCGGCTAGGGAGTAGACTATACCTATAAATTCGGGTGCATCGGTTTAGCGTTGCGTTATGAGTCCTTGACACCATTACATCATATCCACGTAATCCCTGCATATTGGACTTCGTGAAGCTCCTTAAAGCCGCATTAATGAGTTTCTCTCATATTTTTCAATCCTACTTGCACTGTGAAGCTTGCGATTTTGTGAAACCTTGGAGTTTGGCTCAACTCTAAGCCCCAAATGCGTAGGAGGCGCCCGAATCCTAGATGCTCACAAGGTCTCGTTGGTGCATCGCTCCCTCAGAAAGCCTGAAGCCTCAACTCTATGGTCCCCCTTAAGTAGACAGAATACGCCGTATATAGGGATCTTATTATAATCTACCCAAAGGCATATTCTATCTACTGAAGGGGGACTCTATTCCTTAAGTTGCAAATCTGTGCACCATAGACCGTGAAGCTACAATCCCAAAACTGAGCCCCGAACCTTAAACGGGGTGAGGGTTTAGGGTTTAGGGAAACAGCCTTCATCCGCGACACATACATCCTTGCACCCCGAACACTAACCTCTAGATGTCAAACCTCGAGCGTGAATTCGTAAACCCGGAACCCTTTGTGGAGCTTTCTGAATACACTGCCTACGATGAGGTGGTCAAAAGTATGTTTCGGTCCCTGTGCAAACGGCTTCCAAGTTGTAGGGTGCGGACCAGTTCTAAGACAAGATTCCATACAACCGTTAAGGGGGTTCTGCTTCCTTACACGTGGCTTGTGCTTTTTAAGGTTTAGGGTCCCCAAGCCCCTCGGGATCGAGGACGCCGAAGGCTTTGGCAACCTGGAGCAGCGATAAAAACAAGGCCCTCTTCGAGAAGATGTTCCTCGGACCTTAAGGGGTTAGGGTTCAGGGCTATATATAGATATATACGGGAAAATATTACAATTGGCATATACATGGATATGTAGGGTGGATAGGGTTGAGGGTTATGTAGGGGTATGTAGGGCTACACACTCATGCATAAGGCTTTGGGTTCATGGGATTTCTGAAATTGGGGGTACCCTGAGGGACCCACGGGATGAATAGAGAGTACAAAGGGAGTATGTGTGGTCCCTACTTGGAGGGTAAGGGACTTAGTAAGTAGGTTTATAACACCTATAACCCACATAGTAGCGCTACGTATGCTCCTTATGAACCACCTTACTAAGTCCCACTGAGCCTCCAAGTATGATATGGGGATTCTACCGTAGTTGTTAAGCCCTGAATCCTAGACTCCAAATCGCACATTGGCTTTAACTCGAGAACGGTGTTTCCGTTGACCGAGAAGGAGGGTTTAGGGCTTACGGTATAGCACCGGGCATGCGAAAGGATTCTTCTTGGGCCTTGCCGGACAGAGTTTTTAGGGTTTTGGAGGCCGGAGGCATCGGTATCTTCTACAGTTTTAGTCCTACTTGGGCCTCTAACAAGCTTTATTGAACGATCATTGAAATTGATTTGCAGTGGCCTTATAGGCTGAGTCCCTGAACCCTACATATCCCAATATAACCCTAATATATACCCCAATACATACCCTATAATCCCTATGGTTTCCATGTTCTTTTCCATTATCCCTATATTAAGATAACCCTAATATGGCCCTAATATTCTCCCCTGAAACGGCAACCCTAGGCCACTCCTTCTCCTCTAAACCCAGACCTGGGCCCAATTTGGGTACACCTACCCCCCCTGTTTCTAGGGTTTAGGGTTTGGGGTTTAGGGTTTTAGGGTTTAGGGTTTTGAAGCACTGAATTCCCTAATCCTTAAACCCTATAGGCTGGGGGGGTTGTTCTAAAGGTCCTTGTGGAGAAGGGACCATTGGGAATACGTTGCTTTAAGCAGGGAACCTAAGTTATGGCCATTTTTGGGACAGGTACATTGAACAACTACCATATACTCCTATTTTCCCCCCTGTTACATTAAAATGTACCCCTAACCCTAACAATCATCCCCAAACCTCGATCTTGAGGAAGATTTACACCAAAGAAGAGACATCTGCGCGACAGGAGGCCAGGCTTGCAGTTCTGAGGCTAAGGGCTTGGGGTTTTGGGTTAGGGTTTAGGCTTAGGGGAATATGGGGAGTATACGGGGTTGAGGGGTTTTAGGGTGAAGGTGTTTAAGGTTTAGGCCGTTTAGGGAGGGACCTACAGTAAACGCTTGCTGGCTTGGGATTTGGTTACTTGAGTGTTGGGGTGGTTTGGAGATTAGGGCCTGAAGGATGTTGGGTTTAGGAGTTAGGGGCTCTGCAGAGGTTTGGGGGGTTCAATGGTTCAGGCAGGGCATAGGGGTTTAGGGTTTAGGCAAGAAGCCCCAGGGTGGGGTCCAAACTTTGCGACCCTAAATCCAAAGTAGGGCTCTGTAGGCCATGGCATTCCCGAAAATGGGACCCTCATTCCTCATCCCTCCAACCCAATTAAAACCTCAAATTCCGCCTTACACTTACACCCTTAAGCCTTAAGCCTTAAATTCATTACACCCTAAATCCGTAAACACCACCTTACACAATAAATCCTTGAACCCAAGGCTTTTGAACCAGTTCAACTTGATGCTCAGGACAAATCACTGCAGTTCCTGAGGGAAACGCGCACATAGGTCCTGGGTTTAGGCTTTGGGGCTTAGGGTTTAGGCCTTGGGGTTTAAGTGTTTCCGTTTCTATTTAATGGGTTTGGGGCTTAGTGTTTTGGGGTTCGGTGCCCAGCAAAACGTGCGAGAAGGTTGTGTAGGGGTTTCAAGCAGGAATATGAAGGAGCTCTATACTAAGAAATATCCACGTGGACCCATGACCTCTAGTGGATCATTCCTGGACACAAGATCGTTCTTAATGCCCCTATACCCTAAACCCTGGGCCTAAACCCTAAACCCTAATATTAGTAGTGTAAAAGAGTCCAAGGTAGGAGCCTAAGGGAACCAGTCTTTTCCAATGTTACCACACTTGAAGGCATTGTCAGCGGCCCGTACTTCCGGCATGACAGTGGGATGCAGAACCATCAGCTCATTTATGACAGCTAACTATATATGTGGCTTCTCGTCCCCAAAACTAAAACTTTCAGGGATTAGGGTTTTGGGTTTCGGTTGCAATGATCTAGCTTAATTGTGATAGCCAAGCCGCATGGCAACCCCGCGTGCAGAGTTTGCATAGGATGTATTCACTGTGAATCTTTTGCAGAAGGCTCGCAGATATGCCCAGTCCTTCGCCGCTTGGAGTGCTACCGTATTGTGATGCAGTAGAAATCGGTGAACGACCTGCTGATGCCCTTGTTCTGTCATTGAAATATCTACAGTACCAGGTCTCAAGAAACCTTAAACCCTAAACCCTAATCCCTAACCCCTAAACCCTAATCCTGCCCCCCAATCCCCAAACCCTAAACCGAGGGTCATGCGCGCGAACTACGTAACTCTTCCTGTGGAAGCTCCAGCCCCGCCATCACCACTCCATACTTAGAACTCTACTCTACACCTTCAGACCGTATTAACACTCAAACTCTATGAGCCCTAAACCCTAAACGGTTTAGGGTTTTTAGGTTTAGGATTTAGGGTGTTAGGGTTTAGGACCAAGGGCTTACGGGTTAGGATCTAGGGTTTAGGGTTTAGGGCTTAGGATGCCAAATCCCAAGCGCTGAAACTTACTGGGCAGGTCATGTATGAGAACTACATCACCTCCCTCAGCATCGAAGTGCAAACGATGATCCACATGGTTGACACTGCGATTTTGCCTGCCTGCGTGAAGGCTGCGTCGATTCAGGATTTACTTTGCTGGGTGTTAAGGAATTACAACTAACTTACCATAAAATGGGTAAATTGCATCTAATAGGTTTGCCTTTCTATAGTAACTCAAGTTAAGTTCGTTAGCAGCAGAACAGGTTGCTTGCTGGATGTTATACTACTTTCCATATTCTTATTCCTGGGCCTTAAATCCTTCTAAGTAGTAGCTTCCGTTTTCTCTTCCATTCCATCACTGCCAACCCTAAACTCAGAACCCAAAACCCTACTTGTTTCCTTTTTCTCTTCCGAGGATTTTGGGTGTAGGGTTCCCCATTCAACATCCTAAACCCTAAACGCCAGCAAGCTTAGGTTTCCTCAAGTTCGCTGTTTGAAAAAAGAGAACCAGCTAAAGCAACTTACAAGCAAGTTACAATTTCTACCCGGTTTCCTGGAAACTTATTGGCCTAGGGTTTAGGGTTGAGAGCTTTGGGATACTGAACGTTCATGGGGGCTGAAAGTGTGCATTAACTTATCCCGTTTCAGGGTACGTTTTGCCCCTGAGGAATGGTGAGTGCACACCTCCCTACAGGGGGCTATATTAAAGGGGCTACATAATTCAGGGTCTAGGGTCTAAACTCCGGGAAGGGGGTGATATGGGGAACTATATAGGGTTCCTATGATAGGGCCTTTGCAGGGCGATACTAGACAATGCTAGAACTTTGTATATGTTTCCATGGTTGCTTGCTTCTTCACTGAACCGCGCGAAAGTTGCCATTGAAGTTGTTTTGCGCAGGTTGATGCGCGCTTTGGCACCTCCCCGAATGAATATCGTCAACTATCCGGCCGGGCGCCGGAGATAGCTATGTCAGCTTCCCAGATGTCTTCATCGTTCCGTGGACGATTTCTTGATGCCGAATGATCTGCGAATGCTGAAGACAATCAAGACGCCTGAAGGGCAGATGGATTGGGCGATCAAGCATGCTGGTGTCCGCACCAATGTCTGGTGTTGCTTGCATGAGCAAGTCTGCCAGTAACTTACAGCCGCGGGCCATGTAGGGGCCTCAGTCATGATTAGAATGAATGAGTTTTGTTCTCTAATGCCTTAAGCAGATGATAAAGCCCCCCCGCCCCGGTAATGGCTGTAACCCCCGAATACGATACCCATGCACATTTAAGGCAATACCTATTATTCGGGTGCGGGGGTGTCAATCTTGAGGGGCGGGGCTTCCTGCGGTTGATGGACAAACTCCTGCATGACCCTGAGCACATGTCATCGTCCCCATAATGCCAGTGGTTTACCTAACCACAGATTTTGTACATCAGCACTGTTGCTAGACAACAAGGCCCAGCGTATGTGCTATTGATGACTTTTCGAGCCCAAAGTAAACTCTAAACCCTAAACCTTA
>CAJNIZ010043682.1:148576-168352 GCA_905231905.1 Symbiodinium pilosum | reverse complement strand
GCGGTAGACTTTGACCCCGTAACCCTGAATCTATAAGGCCCTCAAACAAAGCCCGTTCTGCACATTTCCATCAAGCTGAAGTCTCTTTGGCTGATTCAAGCCAGCCCTTGACCCCCCTCAGCCTGCCCACCTGTTTGTACTTCAGCAGGATCGAAATTCTTGCTGCGATGCCTAGGTTTCTCACACCAACCTGTTCTCACGACCGTCATAAGGTCTAAGGCGACAGGCAAGCCGATTTTAGTAAATCCTGAGTGACGATGAGCTTTGCCGGCAGATCTGAGTAGGGCCGATGAACGTGACCTCGTTGATAGGGTTCACCCGCCGCGCTTTGAAGGTGTGAATGTCTGAAGCTTAAGGTTGAGGTTTCTGGACGGAGGCCAAGTTGTACTGCCTTTGTAGTGATCCAGATCTTTCTTTTGGGCGGACATATGCGTGTCAGCTCTGGCGTTCATGTGACGGAGGCATGGGCAACACAGCACAATGAGCTCTTGCAGCAAGGTTTGTCCGGGTTTGAGGTATCCTCCCCAAACTTCCATGGAACCCCCAAAAGTGCCCCGCAAATACAACGTCCTTGTACGTGGAGGCCTTCGCGGGGTCCATGAAATTTGGTGGATATCAGTGTGCACCACGCTCCGACAGAAGTGGGAGTTCTTGCAGCTGGCTGTTCATTGGGTTTGCAAGTTTCAAGGCCGGACTATCTTTAGAGGCCTGGGATTTCATAACTATGGTGGTCCTTTCCCAGGGTTATTCAGGGCTTTGGGGTTTACAAGAAGTGTGACTGTTACGCAGCTGAAGTCCTGCAAAAGCAGATTGGAGCCCCTGGCGTGTGCCTTGACCGATTCTGCTCAATTGCTATACATCCCTGTACATCCCTATAGGTAGGATTCCTTTACAAGCACGTCTGGAATGCTGCCCCAAACCCTTACCCTACCCAAACAAGTCCTGTTGGGGTTCTAGCCAAGCTTTCCCAGGTGTCCCTAGCACATACAGATGATGGAAAGTATATATGGGAAACCCAAATCATCCTAGAACCGCATAATGCTTATGGTGAGGACTACAGATGATGATGGTAGTGCTTCGTAATATAGTTACATGGGATGGAAAACATTGGGAGCAACAACTTATCACTTCAGACATTACCACTGTACTAGAACATGTGTCCTGATGCTCAGGATAACTTGACTCCATAGATCTTCTTATTTCACTGGACGCATGATGCGTGAGTGCCTACAAAATCAACCACAACAGTCTTGCAACAAATCCAGACTGGCTCCCAAGTCCAAAGTCCCAAACTGCAAGCTTCGGCCACGAACCCCTGATACCGGAAACTCTGCGACCCCAGTCCAAGCTCTGAAAGAATGCCAGGCACCAACCTCCTGTAACCCGATGTCTCATCTTGACATCGGTGTTGCTGATGGTGGTATTCCCGGCATGTGAAGCAATGGGTCCGTTTTCGGGAACGCTGCAACAAAGGACCTTCCTGGTTTGGGTTGTATGAGAGGAAGGCCCTTTCCAGAAAGCCGTTAAGACCGTTAAGATTGATCATGGTACTTCTGATGTGGTGAACCATTGTGGTCTCCATCAAAGCTGCTTGAGATGGAAGCCCTTCGACATACACGACGCTGTTATCCCACTGTTCCACGGCGACCCCAAGTCAGTTTCACGGGACAACAGAGAACACCCTGGTGGTCACTGCGACCCTTACTTCAAATTCTCCCGGCCTTTCCGCCCCAAAGTCTGCGGCACCCGGCCGGACAACCCTTGGAACCCTGAAGCATGCAGGGTTGCATTCAGTTTGCACTTGGGGGTTTGGGATCACGGAAGCCACTGCTCCCACAAAATAGTGTGCTGACAATCTGCATAGCTTGCGCGTGGAGGTGAAAAGAATAATCTAGAACCTAGTTGATCATTCATTATTAGAGCTGCTATGCCATTTGCGGTAAGTTCTGCTGTCCTGAACATTTATCGTCACGTTCCTGAACCTGGACTGTTAAATAGTAAAGGAGGCCTTGGAGGGTCGCACGGCTATCTTTGAACAAGGAAACACCCTTTACTCGGAACTGACTTAGGAATTCCGCTTCACTGTAGCCTCGACTGGGGGAGCTAGCGAGGGCTTGTGAATTGCACATATAACTCCAAGAGCCCACTTGACATTCCCAATTATTCCCAGCACCATGCTGGATATGAAGCCCCAACCTTCTACTCTACAAGCCCCCGCTGTAAATCTTCAGCCGTGAAAGCCTGGAGAAACATTTCAAGCCTCGAGAAATAAGCAATAACCCCAAACCCTGAAGTCTAAGCCTTGAACCCTAAGCCCGAAACTCTGAACCCTAAACCGTGGGCCCTTCGACCCCACCTGAAGTCCTTGGTTGCCAGCTCTGCTCGTTGGATGTCATCTCGCCCTTCACGTTGTTCTTCGGCCCAAGACCTCCCTCAGGTTTTGTGCTGAATGGGGCTAGGGCTTGGGGTTTAACGGTCAGGGGGTAGGGGTGCATGTTCAGGGCCTGCGGCCTGCGGGTTTGGGGTTTGGTTGTTCGGGTTTTAGGCTCTGGGCTTAGGCTTGACTAGCAGCGTGGTTTCTCAAAAACGTGTTCATAGGAGAGTAGACGGGCGCATACAGAGGGTTATTTGGGCATCTCAGATCCCAGTATTCTGCGGTACATACGGGGATCTGGCATCTTGCATGAGCCGGTCTTTACACGGGTTCGGGAATGAATTTCTGCAGAAACCAGGGTTTCCAGGGTTTCCATAGGCTCTCTCAGGCTAAATAGGATTCGAGTTTGACTTCTGGAGGGGTTTTTCAGGGTTCAGGGTAGGGGCTTCCACATGTGGAAGGCTTGGGTTTTGGCCTTTTGGCAGCTGAAAGATTTGGGGTGTGTGCTTTAGGGGCCTCTTGAAGGAGGCCCCTTACGGCAGGGATGCAGATATGGTCTGTCATTAGACATACTCCAAGAGTAGATAAGGAAAGAACCCCTGCAGTAGCTTTAGTAGGTCTACAGGAACCACGTTGATATTGTTCGAAATGAAGGTATCAAAGCCTCTTTCATCTGTATACGGCTAGAAGGCATACTCATGTGGTGGTCATGACTGTGTGGGTAGTGCCGTGCAAGTCGAATCACCGCCACGGAAGCCTTGTAATCTGTCTGCTGGCCGGCCTACGAGTTGGTATGTTACGTTTAAACGGTTGTGTTTTGATGATTGTTTTGCGAGCGCCTGTTGCTGCCTCCATGTTCTCTTTACTGGCACTCGAATTCCTCAGTAGCTTGCTCTCCAACTTCTTCTTTTCTTCGGTGACTATCCGCCAACAGGTTGCAGAGCCTCTGGAACTTTTCTTGCACACAGTATCAATGAATAGTTTTTGGGACCTCATCTACATCCGAGCGAAACTCACAGCTGTAATGTGTTTGGATGGTGTTGTGTTCCCTGCTTGCGTGCAGTCTTGAGGGAGAAGGGGGCTGGAGACTGGATGTTGGCGCTGAAGTGTCCAGCTGAGTGGTCGGGGTTCGGTGCCTCTTCGGGTTAGCTAGTTAAGGCCTTTTGGAAGGCTTCAGTCCTGCTTGCAGCCCATCGCATGTGGTATTCTGAAAGTTGTTCGCCTGTTTCGGGCATGCTTTCTGCTCCAGCACCTTGTAGTGTGGAGTGCACATGCTTCAGACAAGGTATCTTAACTGGCAGCTCATCATCTACGAGATGCAGCTGTGGAGGTTGGCTTCAGAGTTACTGGTTAAAGTAGGGTTTAGGGATCATGTCACAGTATCAGTCGAAAGGATGACATTTTCTCTGCCAGTTAGTGTTGTTGGGGAGATTTGAAGGGTAGTAAAAGGGAAGTTCTCAGTTTGTGAAAGGCTCTTCTCAGACCCGGGCCATCGCCGTGACCCAGTCAATCCATCTGCAAGAGCTGAGTGTTTGTGAGCTTAAGCAGGAGGCTAAGGCCCAACTTTTGTGCTGAAACCACAAGGTCACGTGAGTCGAAGCCTTCGTGCAAAAGGAGCCAGATTTTCTTGAAAAAAAAATCTGAAGCACAAAAACATGCTCCTGTCCTGAAAGCAGGGCTACAGTCAGTAGGCCTGTAAACCCCAAATCCTGCTTTTGGACCTTGCCTTCTGTATATGATGCTTCGACTTGGCATGGAGTGTTTGCCCTTTGTCCTAGCAGCAATTGCTGCGCATGAAATTCTAAGTGTACTACACCACTTGTTTGGAGTCGAGATATAAGATCATGTAGGATTTGGCCCAATGTCCGTAAGTGACACGCAACCTGCCGATGCCAAGATACGATTGTCTGGGTCATACGGTGGGTGGCGGGAATCTTGCACCACTTAGGATCCCCAATGCATGGTAATTCCCGGGGTATGAGGTATGTAGGGTGGTGCAGGATTTCTTCTGTCCATAATAGTCCTAGCAAATCTTGTCATAATCCTGATGCTGCTGTGACAGTCGTTATTTTGCATGATGGCCCTGATACGCCCTTCAATCCAATCCCAACATTATGAATCTAGCCTCTTTGAGCACACGAGTGCCGAAAGAAGGCTATTCAGCAGGATTAGGCCTCGCACGTAGACCCCAGCATAATTCCTTCGGAATTACAGGCCGCCTCCAGGGGTTACTTAGCTCTGGGTTGCTCTACAAGCGCATGACGGAGAGGCTGGTCACGTGCTTCCTCTTCTTTGGGAATTTCAGCCTGCAGTTCTGCTGGAACACCTACGTGCTAGCGGGGACCTGAAGACCTGTGCCAATGTCAGACAAGCTTGCTTCCTCCAGTGTCAAAGATTCGCTGTGAGGCTATTTAATACCACGGGCATGCATGAACTTGCTTCCGGCTTCAGATCTTGCGGCTTTCAAGGCTAGAGTTAGTGATCCAATCCTCCGCTCAGGGTTTAGGAGTTTAAGAGTTAGTTAGTTGGACGTTCAACAGTAGTCAGCTGAATTCTCATACAAGTTGAGCCCGTTCTACTGTAGCTCTTGTAATTACCATGCACCTCCCAGTACGGCTTCTGTTTGGGAGGCCAAAGTCCGATGGCCCACAAGTCGTCTTCCTAAGGTGGTAGAGATCGTAGTAGAAGCCTGAACAACCGGGATTTTTCTGAGAATCGTTACATATTTGTTACACCCTTGATGTGCACCAAACAGGTAGTCTAACCATTTAGGCCCCCAGATCAATGCCCTTGTGATCTCAGCAGGTTTTCAAAATCGCAAGGTATGGCCTTCGTTGGACCAAAGCTAGCATGCATGGAATCCTGCTGTGACACAACCTGGAATTGCCGAGCTATCCGTTTGCAGAGATATTTTCCGCGGACGTTTTCATGTCTGATGCGGGCACCTAGTACTTTGGGGTACAAGCACGAGCCCCATTTTCAGAGGTTTGTGCAGGATTTAGCGGTTTCATAAGCGGAATGTAGGTGGCAATTTTTTCATGGTGTTCGAAGGGCTTTTCATCAGTGGTCCATTAATTACGTAACCTAAGCTGGAATTATGTAGAACATGACCAGGTGGGCATAGACAGACAAGCTCAATTTCTAAGATGCTGTGGGCTTCCGAAAACCATAGCTCCATACCTTTAAACCCCAAATCCAGAAATTGAAAGCCCATAGCTGTCAACCAGAACCCCTGAATCCGTGGGATTTCCCCTGAGAGCAAGCTCCGACATCCTCAGGTCTTCTATTGCTCATCGCTGGAAGAAATTGCCTTCCACAGGAAGTCGGCAGATTTTCTCTGGATGCTTGTTTGTGGGGCAGGCTCTGCTACGCGGATGGTTTGGGGGCTGCTCAGTAGTTTAGGGTTTCGGTCGTTTTGGGTGGGGTGTGCGGTTTAGGGCTGGGTGTGGCGTTTCCAGGGGTGCGGTGTAGGGTTTGCGGTTTGGGGCTAGGGTTTTTGTTGCTTAGGGTTTGGGGCTGAATATCGGACTTCAGGCTGAAGTTTAGCGTGCTGACTGGGCCTGTCAGGACCTTCATTCAGATTGTAGCTCGAGTGACCCAACTTGAATCCTAACTATATCCTTAACATTCCAAGCTTGTCCTTTCAAGGAGCTCTTTTTGGGGCAGTGGCTGCTTTGTGGTGAACTTCTGTGGGCGAAGAGCTAGGGAAGGTGACGGTATCTTAGTGCTGCTACAAACTATGATCTCTTTTGAAATCACTGTAGAGTCATCATGTTTGTAATGTAAACGGGCACCGCAAAGGCTCAGCTGTTTGTTGTACATAGTAGCTTATCTGCGAGTTTGTGGCATGCAAGCCTTGAAGCCTTAACCCCGCATCCTAATCTTTAAACATCAGTCCGAAACCTCAAGCGCTAGGGCTCAAGTTGCTTAGGTTGTGCTGTTTGTTGAGCAGAGCGTGTAGGGTTTATAGAAAACATGAGGGACAGTTTTGTGGTCCCCGAAGAGTAGGATGCGGCCCGAAGAGCAGGATGCCGCATCAATGTGACATTAGGTAGGCTTTGTCGCAACAAGTCCATCCTTTTGACAATTATCCATTCCATGTGTAAGGCGTTTCAAGGCAATAAAGCCCTTCTCCAACGCGACGTGGCTTCAAAGGCTCAAACTCCATAGATGTCAGTGAAAGTATGGTTCCCATCATACTTCCTTTTTCGGGAAGGGGACTTGTGTCCCACCTCTAGGTACGATCGGAGATATCCAAGATAGAGGCTTCTTGGTCATCCTGAACCCCGACGAAAGAGAACTTGACTAGATGATACGGCCTCTTCAAGTAGAGGCATGCTCCTGGTCCTCACATACTTCTTCGGAAACACGTGCGCCACTGAGATTTCCTGCCAGGGGAGGGCTCTGAGTGCTCAACAAATTTCAGGCTAGAGGCTTAGGATTTAGGGATCAAGGATCTGAAGATTGGCATGTACTAGGAGATAAGTTAAGAAATGACGAGCTTTCAGGCCCAACATGATGTTGTATAGGGTTTCGCGCGGCTTGTGACAGTGTGTTGATATGTGGAAACTAGTGCTTGTGATCTTGCACTTGCCCCCAGCATAAAACAGAGACAAAAAACCCACCCCTGAACATTACATATGCTGCTCAGCACATGCATGGCATTTTATAGGGAACACTTCATGCACACGGCAAGGGCTATGCAGCATGGGCGCAAGGGGACCTTTCGGCTTTCTTCAGGATGCTGCTGCCCTAAACCCTATTCAGTAGAGGTCCAATCAGAAGGTTGGCGATTGATGATTGGATTGAAAGCGATGCGAGTTTTAGGGTCTGGGCGTCGCGCCGGCCATTTGTACTTTGCAGGGCCTTGTGGCGTGGAGGCAAGTATTGCGGAAGGAGTTGGTGGACCCGTTGCCTAAAGCAGGCCAGCAGGCCACTGCCATATTCGTGAATTTCCTCTTCTCATAGGATGCTATGGGGGGTACCCCATAGGGCCCGCCCCAGATGCAAACAAATTATTGAAGCTTGCTGAGCTGTCCAGAAAGTGGGTTCGAGCAGGTTGCAAATGAAGAGACAATCTTGGCACGAACACGCTCAGATTCTAAGCAAAGAGATATGAAGGTTCCACGGTCTGTAACCTTCAATAGCTTTCTCGATAGCTTTCGATGCCCTGGGATAGCCTTCGATAGACTTCGATACCCTTCGATGGCCTTCTATGGCCTTCGTTAGTCTGCAATGACCCACTCTGACACAACCCTCTAAGAACAAAGCCGTCCATTGCCCACGTACACTGTGATTGGACCCCAATGTACATTCGTTCTTTTGCATCTTTGGGTCGCTTCTTCGAGGCAACCCAGGTTGCTTCAAGAAGCACGGGAAGCGCGCCCAAAATTGACTCAGGGCAACCTGGACAATCGAAACCAGCAAGTTTCGGCTCAATAAAGGACTGCAGGCGCTCAATAGCGCTATTGAAGCCTGCTTTCTCTTCGGGGAGCTTTGATGAGCTTTATAAAGTCACCTTTGAAAGGTTGAGTGCCTACTGAGGCCTGACAGGGACTTCGCTGACGCTAGTTTTTACTCTTTTTAGCTAGTTTTTGCTTATCGACGCTTTTTGAAGCCTATCGAAGGCTTGTGTGACAAACATGGAAGAGGCTTCGCAGCCTTCGATTACTCCTTAGCATGTGGCCCGTATGGGGTACCCTCAAGAACTTCCTATGATCTTCTGCTGTCAGTGAGATCCCTGAACGTTCTGTTTGGTGGAGTCTATCGCTTGAAGTGTTTGGGGCATTTGCTCTAAGAACCCACCGTGCGCCCGTTTGTGGTTGCTAGATCCCCCAAACATTGGATCGCCAGGTACTTCGTCAGTGGGGCGATGATTGACCTCATGACCTACATCTGGGGGAGGAGGAACTCAGCTGCTCGCATGCAGGCCTGCATGTACTGTCATTGCAAACATTCAAGAACTTGTGGGCGGGAGCCCAGAAAACGATAAGAAATCAATACGATGACCAACCAGAATCTAAGAAGGAGAAGAAGAAAACTCAATGAGACCAATTCGGTATGAAGACAAGCCACAGGTGTTTTTCCTCAGATATATGGAAAGGAGTACAAGGCACATACTGTGGTTGGGCCTCACCGTTCTTAATCATAGCAAAATCGGTTTCAGGTTTAGGGAGCTGAGGATTATGGCCTTACTTTCAGCCAATAGAAGGTATTAGGTACGAGGAATGTTGTCGTGTACTTCTTGACTTTGGGGAGTGCGGCTTCGCGGAAATCCTTGCATACCGAAGTAAGTTGAGATTGTCTCTGGCTGAAGTTGGCAAGCAATGCATCCATCTCGAGATGTCATTTCCCTTCGTCATGCCCGTTGAGAGACTCAAGATTCTACGCTCAAACCCTAAACTTGCCTTATTAAAGCCGAATACTGACATTCAAGTGATGCGGGAGGTGTTATTCTTCAACTTCCGTGCCCCGTACTTGCCCTGGGCGCGGACCTCAGTTTGCAAGTCCTATAGTTACAGCCATCCTGAAGCAGACAGACCATGAAGCGCAATGAAGCGCATGAGGGTTTTCAAGAGTTATGGCCCATTAGAAGGATTCAGGCATTGCGGGCTAGTTATGTAAGGGCAACTTTGAAAGTAATCTATAGTGATTGCTGGAGACTTCCTACCCTACTTACTAAAAAAACCCTGAATCGCAGACTATGCGTGGATGGTGTCTTAGAGGCAGCCGCCGAGCAAGCGGCCTTGACGTGTCAAGAAAGCTCCTGTTCAGGAAACAAGCAGCAGCATCCCGTGAGCTGTTATTAGTCGAACCTCCTTAGAGGGGGCTATATTTGGGAGTATGAAAGGAGTTATTAAGGGGAATACTAGGAGTTTAGACTATAGCTCCTATGGGAGCTTCTCACAGCAGGGTTATGGGTTTTCTTTACATTGGGGCACCCTAGATCCCTGATTATTCGAGTTTTTAGGATCCTCATTGTTGGGAACACATGTGCTTATGTATGTATGTATGTATGTATGTATGTATGTATGTATGTATGCATTATGTATGTATGTATGTATGCATGTTCGCCCATTCGTTTCCTTTGAAGCTGTCTGTGTCCAATGTGCCTGTGACACACAAGCTGAGGTCAAGCGCGAAGAGAGAAACAGGAAATATCGGGCATGCCAGCCTGGTATGTGGTGGGCAGTCCTGCAGGGCTACCAATTTAGAGGAACTCTCCAACTAGGAGACTGCGCGCTGCAAACAAAAAAACAAACACAGAGGCTCCAGCCGGCGCAGCGGAACAGATGACGACCCTGCTGGCGTAATGCAGGAGTCTCTATCCAAGTCTTGCAGAATTCCAAGATGACCCAGCATTTTGACTACCACTTAGTTTACGTCTAAATCCCCAAGTACTCCGCGGTGCAGGGCCTAAACCCTGAACCCTAGATAGCAAGCGTTCGACGAATCCAAGGTTCTGGCTTGGATCTCGCTTCTTATGGGTGGGAGCGTCCAGGCCCGGGGCAGAAAGGTATAGTGTTTTTTTTCCAGCATCCATTCGCGTGAAGAAAATCCCAAATATGAGGAACCCTCTGTCCAAGCATGAGCGAAAGTTGGGAATCCCTGATTAAGCGCGAAGGTCTTGTTTCCAAATCCCTAGGCCTCAGCGCACGCCCTTTGCACCCCTGAATCCTGGCTTGAGATGTTAAAAGTTCCTCAGCAATTGCGCAGTAGTGGGTTCAAGGGCTGTGGCTGGTCAGGGGGCCAGGCTTCTTGAAAGCAGACTGAAGAACTCTGTGTTTGAGATGTCACGTACCAGGCCCTATATCCCCGGAACAATGACATTCGAGCCGCAAGACTTGGCCGCAGGGTACGTGCTGTACTAGTTTAGCCCTGCTGCGCCCCCACTCATTCCCTTCAAGAGAACATAATCATCGAAGTAGCAAGTCTCACACAGCGCAAGCCTCAAGTTTAAACCTGAAACGTCAGAAGTGGGTCCCCTTACGGGTCACTACGTTAGGCATGCAAGACTGGCACATGGAAACTTTCGGCCAAGCCCTGAGCCAACGCCGTATCCTTCAAGCTCCCCACGGAGAAGTCGTAAGCCGCAGGACCACCTAATGGGCATCGCTGTGGGCCACACATATTACTTCTTTGAGGACGGGATTTTCACAAGAAAATCATCTGCCATGGGGCCGTGTATTGATGGCAGCCTTTGGACAAGCCCAGGCATCATGTCACTGCGAGTATGACCTTCCGGACCACGTCTACGTTGCATGATTCTGCTGCTGCTGCTGCTCCTCCTCCTTTACTCGCTACTGTCCGACTGTCCCACTCCGCCTGCTGCTTGTTTGTTGTGCTATTGCTGTTGCTGTTATTGTCGTCCTCGTCCTTCTGCGACGCATACTATCGCCACCAGCACAACAACCTTCCTGCTTCTGGCAGGATGTATATCCGCTCCTCCCGACCTCCAAGGGCTTCCGCATCTTTCGCACGCCCCGTGTGCTAAAGCTGGTGGCAAGCCCGGCTGCTTCTGTTTGGCCTCAGGGCTATGCGCTAGAAGTCTACGGGGAAGATTTGTGGGGTTCCGATCCTGCGCTACGGCTCTCCTGTAAGGTGGGATCCTCATTCGTGTATAGACCCTCCAAGCAAAACAGGGTTCTCCCAGAACAAGCTGTGGTCTGATTAATCCTTTCGTTCCTTCGGCTCCTATGAAACCCATTCACGAAAATGTATAAGTTTAGTTTCATAGGGAATAGGAAGGGCTAAGGCCTGATCACACTAAATAGATGGCTTCTGGCATCAGATGCCGGATTTTCCAGGTTAATCGTGCCTGACTTTTACATGCGAAGTCCTGGATCTTTAAGTTAGTATGTTATTGGTTTCACCGTGGAGCACAAAAAACCTTGACATTATTGAGCCCTCCCAAATCTTTGTATTCTATTCAGATTCAGGCGGCCTGCTGGCCTCCACCCGCTTGGAACATGATTGGTTAGCTTGATGGAGAAAGCGGTTCAACAAGAAATCGATGGTTTCTGGCGGTTCGCAAGCCTCAGGATTTGGAAGGACGTAATGTAGAGCCTGGCCTTGATGTTTGAAGGCCTGGGCTTTAACACCAATAGCTTTCTGGCCTCGCCATCTTCCCCACTTTTTTTGCTTAGGGCAGAAAACTCAACTTGATTGGCCTCCCCAATTTGATTAGTGGGTATTGAATAGTGAATAGTCTGAATAGTTGAATAGTTTCTGAAAGGCCCTATCTTGTCACGGTCCCCGGCAAATAGTCATTAAGAGGCTTGAGCTGGGAGTGGTGTCAGGGTCCTAGGTGAAGGGTCTCTCTGAAAAATCAAAGGGACCTACCTGTGAGCGACACATTGTTGCGGGGTCTCCAAGTACAGGGGGGATACTACACACCCCATAGTCTGCTATCAGCATGAGCCCGGAGGTGCATGGAATGTAGTCTAGAATCTCGGTGCCTTCACTTGAGTTCCTGGAGCAGAGGTCTCAGCTTTTCTCTTTCTCGCAGATCTGAAGTGGCCCACGTTGCCAGTACACAGAGCATGGTCACCCGTCTTCTAGCTCCGTACTGGAAATCTCTTCTGTGCATCTAACATGTCATTTTTCTGGGGATCCTCTATCCCTGAGCTCATTACCAACACGGGCACGGCACCCTCGTCTCCACCCATGTGGCACCATGGTAGTGATCCTCAGATGATGACAGCCCATGAGTGTCAAGAACTGAACCGAAACCTTAGACTTGAAAGCTCAATTTGTTTAGCCTCAGCCTTGTAGGCCTTGAGCTCTGCACCCCACAAGCCTTGAACGCACTGGTCAGGACTCCGGACCCGAAGGACCTCACCATCAGCCCCAAATCTCATCCATTAAAAGTTTGGGTCATGTAGCCCCTCTCCAAGGTCTGCAACCAGGCTGACTAGTTCCAGCTGGTTGTGCAAAGAGAGACACGGATGCTTTATATGAGGGATACTCAGTAAAGAGTTCATTATGAAGCAATATTCGGCTATTGGAATATTCTGTAGTGATTCTACGAGGAACGTAGCGTCCAGGGCCTAGGGATTGGATGCGGGGGTTTCTAAGAAGATTCTTATGCTCCATTCTGCCGTGAACGCAGCTAGTACAACTCAGCAGGTTTCATTCCGATGCCTGGAAGAACTCAGATAAGGCCCGTATACCTTCAAGCGATTTCCTCCACATTTTCTGGTAGGGGTATGGATGCAACTCCGAGCTTGTGTGCCCAGATGAAATGATCCCCATACTGGGGGTTGTCGAATCCATAAGGCCCTCGGACTTCCAGAGGATGGATCTTCAGATTTCAGGTGTACGTAACAGCACCCTAAGTTTGAACTAAGTTTGATGAGCTTCAATTTAAAGCATCACGCTGACGCCCCTGCTCTGCGCCAGAAGTGCATTGTCCAAAGTCCGGATGGGGCCAATGTGCCAGGACAGCGTTGCCTGACGGGCTATGTAGGGTGTAGGATAGCTTTAGCATCATGATTAGGTTCTGCGCTGTGGAGTGCTTTTGAGTCATGGGAGTTCAAGGTCACGGATGTAGGGTGCAGCTCGTGAGGAGTTTTGGTCTTAGGGCAGTTGACATTGGGGATCTCCAGGTCGGTAGGTTCAAAGTTGGAAAATCAAAGAGGCCTACTTCGAGGCTCATGGAGCTTTGCAGAACCACCGATGAACCTTGGAGTAGAGAGGCCTCGCACTTGCCGCCTGCAGTTGCAATAGTTTGGACTAGTGGAATGTGGCTCTAAGTGCCTGTTCTGTATTAGACTGAGTGTAGGATTCCTATGTTCAAATTGCTGGGCTTAGAGTTTGCGAAGTTCAACAGCCCAGACCAAACCTTGCGGTGGCGCAGTCTGAGGTTCTAGGAGCCTTGCTCACTACCAGATTGCTCCAACGGTCAATTGCTGGGCTGTGAATCACAACGCCCTTCTGCTTGGTTTGCGTCCTTTCAAGTTAAGGTTCGCTTCTACATTCTTGCCAGTGAAAACCCTCCTCCGAACACGGTAAACATCTCCGTCGCCACGGTGCTATAAGCATTTCTCTCCGAGGCCTGCTTCATTAAGGGGCAACGCAGAGAGCCATAGGTCCTGTAGTAAAGGGAGCTTTCCGAGTATACTATGCGTGATGAAGGAGGCATTCCCATACTCCAAGGGATTTGGTAGTAGCCAACATCACCACAGCTGCGAGCTGGAAACAGGGTCTGCTGCTCAACAGGGGAGGGTCTCCAACCACAGCTTGAACAGGTTTTAGGGCGATGGGCTTGTGCTGCAACAAATGTTGGCATGTATTGCATGCTGAGGTTTTTGTCTGCTTCAGTCCCTATCTCATCTGAATTAGTGTCGGGGTATTCTTCACCGAGAGAATTACGTTATTTGCAGCATATTATTTGGAGCCTGCACTAGATTTTGGGTCTAGATGTTTTGGGGCCCCAGGTGCTAGATTGGTTGCCAGATGCCCTGTGAGGCCGAAGTGTCCCAACACGACCTCAGTTGCCAAGTGAATCAATATGGGAGTTTCTCAGGGAACCGCTTTGAAATCCTACATGGGGACCCCAATATTGCCCTGTACTATCCCCAGGTCTTCAGAGGTTGCAAGGGTGTCCTCTTTGGAGGAACCCCACCTCATGGAGCCGATCGCATAACTCCACAGGCTTTGCGAAAACGCGTCATCCGGTATGGGACCTGCCGGAATTCTCTCACCAATTTTGCTGTTCCCTACTTTACACAATTCTTCAAACCATGGCTGTTGTCGTAGATGCATCCTCTCCGACGAGTTGGCTTTTGAAGGGCCACCCCTCCCCCCAAAGCCCATTCATTCATACAAGTGTATGCAACGTTCAGGTTCCATGTCTGGAGAGTGCCAGCCCCAAATCCCTGGTCCCCTGCAACAAGCTGCAGATTTTCCTCTCAAGCCGCGCGCCAGCATCTTGCGAATCAGCGAGGCCCCTCCGCCACAGGAAACTAAGCGAGATTACCACCGGCATAGAGGTTGCAATCACAGGAAGCTAATTGTCAGCTGATGAAGTCATTGCATAAACAAGGCTGTAGTCAGGATCGGCAGACATTTGCAGTGCTCCGGCCCTGGTGGTTGGCAGCCTGTTGAGGTCCCTGACCACTGCTACTCCTGCTCCTCCTCCTGCTCCAGCTTCAGCTCCTACCGGCAATCCTACCGCTGCTGCTGCCGCCGCTGCTACTTCTTCTTCTGAAGATACTTTTTTAATTCGTGCAAAAGGAAGGCAAGATTAAAGCGCGTAGGGTTTATGATAACTTCAACGGCAAGGCCTCTTTGAGGCCTACGTTCCAAGTGGCCGGCAGCATCTTGAACTGCTAGGCTGCGGGGCTATGCTATAGGCATCAAGAGGGTTTTTTGCTGACAAGTTGGATTATAAGTTGCGAGTTTAGCTATTCTTGCAGCGTTGCCTTCCATTGGCGGGCTTGAGAATGTTTCTGCCGGATAGAAATATCATTGTTCCAGACCTCGGTCATTTTTCGCATCATGGAGAAGCCTCCATGACAAAGACTCTTTTCAACTCACGCATACCTTCGCCATACTACCCAAGCACCTCTGAATGGTTACCATAAACTATTTCGCGCTGCGCAGAGTCTTGAAGTCACTGACCCCGAGCTGCGCTTTAAATCACTGCTAGGGCCAGGCGTTTGTGCAAATTGGTCATTCTTCCGTGTAACACAAAGTACCTTAAAGGTTGTCTTAGGTCTAGAATAACTAGTACGCAGCCCGTCATTATGCAGGGTAGTTGGTTCCTTCTGGTAGACCTTACCCTCAACTTGGCGCCTTTGGGGGCCTCGTGGATTCGACGCCTGCCATGGCACCCATGGAAGAGCTGGTCAACAACGTTCCCAAGGCTCACGGCACCAAAGTGCCGTGGCAGATATTTCAGATTCAGGTTCAACCAAAAACTTGTTTCGTTTTCAGGGCTGCAAACTTGCTACTGCGACACTCAGCACATAAGTAAGTTAAGTAAGCGGCGGGAGACGCTCATTTTGATCCCGCCTTGTTTTTGTGGGAATGCCTGGTGAATCTGGAGGAAACGTTCTGGGTACACCTGTCCAGAGATTCGATCGTGTATTCTACTATGCGCAAAATGGGGGTGCACGGAAGGTCTTTTCTGGGTGCTTGGAGCTTTATAAGTGATTGCAGGTAGGGGTACAATTACAGACGTATGGGTTAACCAAGTGGCATCCTCCTAGTGGCTTACGAAGCTGCAGTTCCAACCATCCGTGCTCTTTTTAAGGGTTTAGGGTTCGGTGCTTACAAGCCTCCAAGATGGGGAAGGCTTTGATCAGACGATCTGTATGGTGATTACACATGCGAACGCAGGAGTACACAACGGATGATAGAAGTCAGTACGGTGGGGGCATGTTTTGTGGGCGAAGATCATTCCTTTAGTTACTGTAATAGGAGGTACCAGCAATCATAACGCCCATACTTGAATGCCTTGAAAGACGATCATCGTAAGGGTAAACAGCTGAAAGCCTACTTTGAATTCAAGGAGTTCCTTATGGCAGGTTTTGGATTGAAGGCCTACAGTCAAAGGGATTCATGAACTAGGAGGCAAAATCCCAGAACTCCCAAAGAAAAGAGCCTTTTCTTCTCTGACGGGTGCTAGAAAATCCAAGGACTCTTTTTGCAGGGTTGCTGGTGGCAAGGGATTCTTCCACGTTGCCTGGGAGGTTCAATAGCTGCAGACCATGGACCTTTTGCTATCAAAGATCCAAGGCGTCAACATCACGAACACAGGCCCCCGTCTCCAGATGAGAGCAACTCTCGCTGTTAATCCTGATTTCGCCTTCAACCCTCTAAGCGAGACGTGACTTATGATCCACACGCAATGTGGTGGCACCAGGAAATAGAAGAGTGGTCTCAAGAGGTGGATGAGGTCACATCCCAGATTCGTGGCATCATCGATGGCACCTTGGAAGTATGTAGTTCTCAGATTGTGTTTCTGATCTTGTCATGACTTGGACTTACTCCCTTAAATCCTATACCTCGACGGCTTCATGGTCAAGCGGACATTGTGCGAAGGTCACTTCTTGATTTGCTGAGGGCTTGTCTCGGCCTGGGAAAGAGTGCTTGGCATTTTTGTGCGGGAGGTTGCAAAGTTCAGGCCTTATGCTTTGCGTGGAACAAACGCTACACTTTTATGACTAAACAAAGTCTGATTCAGTTCCGTGCAGCAAAGGCACCATCACCGATTTCGAGGCCTTCGATCAGCAGCTGGCTCTGAAGGAGCCCGGGCTACACACTTTGGGGTTTAGGTCTTGATGCAGGTTTTGGTTCGAGAGTTGAGGCATTCAAGATTTCAGGCTTTAGGGGGTTCAACTCCATTCCCGGGCTTCTGAGCCAAACGCCTAGTGCTGAAATTCAGCCTGAAGACCCCAAACCCCAACGTCTGAACCTCCTCGGCGACATGCACGGAGGTATCGAGTTTATGCGATTCGGGGTTTGGGCAAGGCTGGTCAGGCCTCATCAGGCCTCATGCTCATCACAAATATAATAAATATAATATGGTTGTATATAGCCCTTAATAGGACCCCTAATATACTGTTACTGGGAGGGCGGGCAGTACCCAACCTAAACCCCAAACCTTATCCTTCTCAACGCTTCGTGTTTAGCATTGTTCTTGCTCGCCGCACCTACCTATGTCGTGCTCGGAATCCTACTCTTCCTGCCTGACTCTTGCCACTAAGCACTGGAATCAACTGAAGACATTGACGCCCAAACGCATCCTCGACCCGGAACTGCAAAAGCAACATAAATCGCTTGCTGTCCTTCCCTGATACAACCCCATGCCCTATGCCCTTCAATCCTGCACTCTAAACTCTGCAGTAGACAACCTGCCCTCAAAAGCCTACACGATGAAACATTGACTAAGATCTAAACTCCCAACCCTCGCCTGTCGTTCCTGTCATCAGGAGCGCGCGAAACAAATCCGCAAGGAGGAGGCCGAGGAGCGGAAGCCTCTTGGTAATTTCCAGCTCCCCTTTTGCTGGTGCTTAAGGAGTGGGCGAAAGCTCATAGGTACCAGTACAGGGGATTTACATACAGGGTGATTTTGTGGATTGACTCCCTGCTTCCCCTAGGTGGAGCTGCACTTGGGTTTTGCAAGGCTTGTATTTCGGGGCCTAGAGCGGGAGGATGGTAGAGAGAGACCAGGGACAGACGGAGAAAATTGTGTGCTGTTCCTAGCCCAGACTACAAAAAAACATCCTCAAAGTAGATCCTAGGATAAGATGAGGAGTTCAAAAAGGATCATGTAGGGAACGGGAATGTCCCTAGGACCCTAGGAGCCTTTGAGAGGATTATGGACATACGGGGGCCGAAGCGCACAAACGCGAGGATCTGGGATAGGGATCGGCGCGTTTCGGCGGTGGTTGAAGTCCAACGAGCATTGGAGCTTGAAGCCTGTGATGTTTAGAAAGAAATCCTTTGTTTTCTTGCCATTGGTACGGAGAAATGGGGTTTTAATGGACAAGGCATCGCTTTGAACAAGGACCATCGCGCCATCTTCGCGGTATGTCTGGTGAAGGCTGTCGGAATCCGTTTTGTGGTTCTGATTTGGGCCCCAGAGATGACAAAAAACAACAGCTATGGTTCCCTTAAGATTGATCTGTGGCTCTGCAGACTGTTCGGTAAAACCGCCAGGACCCTTGCTGATTTTGGAAAGCTTGAAAAAACAAGTCCACAGATAGGGAGGTCCCATGCAAAGCTCCCAGAGTCCAAAAAGCAGGAATCTCCAAATAGTCCGCAGCGAAGAAATTGCTTAGGCGCCGTTTCCTTCTGCATGGCGTGGAAGGCAAGGGCGAAGGCGTTGCGTTGCCAGGGGCTCATGGCTACGTAGCCGTTTTACTGGTTTGTTGTTAAGGAACGTAACTGTCCAAAGGTAGAAAATCCTGAGGTTTAATGCGTATCCCTTTTCTGGTAACGTAAGTTAGATTCCTTGACGGCAATCCAGTATACTTTGTTGGGGGCAGGTTTCTGGAGCCTGCGGTTCTATTGGCTTCAGTTCTGTGCTTCAAGGTTCAGCGGGCTGGGGTTCGCATCTAGGGAAGGTTGGATTAACGTTTAGGGAGTTTAGGGGATGATTAAGGCTTGAGGTATATCAGTCCAGTGTTGAGGTTTTTGGCGTGTACAGTTGCGCAGCCCTTCATGGGGGAGTTGCCAGGTACCAAGTACAAGTGGTGGTGCAAGCGGTGCTTTGTTGAGTACATCATCGATCTGCCTGACGGACGCTTGGAGCAGTTCAGGACACGGGCGCGGTCCATGGGGAATCGTATAGTTTGCCGACTCTTCTGGGGAGCATGTACACAAAAAAAGCAGGTCTATAAGTATGTACCAGGATTTTGCGTGGTAGGGCTCTCCATGCTGTCTTCAGCTAACAACCCCACATTTACACTTGCCATCTGGCCAATTCTCAGAACAGACAGCCAGAGGCTCTCCTCAAGTGCGACGGCGAGCAGATCTCTAGATTGATTTTGTTTTGTAAGCCAAACCAAGCTAATTTAGGCAAAGGCTTCAAGTAGGCCCTCCTCGTGGACGCGCAAGAAACCTTAACCCTCGCACCCCCCCCAAAACCCTGTAGTGGCTGTTGATGACAATGTGATTTCAGTTACCCCAACCTCGAAAATTAGGACCCGCTATAGTCATGATAGTTATAGGCTCCTTATCATAGATTTTAGGGTCCAACTATTTTAAAGCGTCCTGCTTATTCAAGAGGCAAGTGCACGCGCTGTCAGCAATCCGACAAGTTGATGTCCCAGCAGGAGACCGAATTGATGTTGGTGCATTTTCAGTGGTGTGTAGTGGTGGACGATGTAGCCAGTTGGGGATGTATTTGCGACGGCTAAGGGGGTATACCATCAGGAGAGAGGGCAAATCATTGGAGCTGGAGTTTGTCATGAGCCGGTTTGAACTTTGAGCAGCTTGTCTTTAGGTTTTGGGGTTCTGTCTTTTTGGGTTCTTCGTGTTTTGTTTTTCCACTTACCTAGATGCAGTTTAGGGTTAGGTCTTCGTATAAGTATGCAGAGATATGGGGTATGTTGACCCCTAATGTTGGACTCGCTTTAGTGGGTAGTAGCCCCCCCCCTCCCCCCAAACAATTGTTGGATCCTGAATTGAAATTGTTTGAGGGGTCCCCAGTAAATCCTAATGGTAATCGTATTAGTATTCGTATTAGTATTCGTATTAGTCTTCGGTATTCGTATTCATATTCGTATTCATAGTAGTATTAATATTAGTATTAGTATTAGTATTAGTACTAGTACTAGTATTAGTATTAGTATTGGTTAGTATTCGTATTAGTTTTAGTATTCGTATTCGTATTAGTTTTTCCCAATGGACTAGGGTCTCGGGAAAATGTTGAAGGCTAGGCAAACCAA
>CAJNIZ010043682.1:133970-148476 GCA_905231905.1 Symbiodinium pilosum | reverse complement strand
CCTGCAAAAGTGGGTCCAACATTAACATTAAACTGCACTTTACAAATCTGAATTTCAAGTTTGAATTGGGCAGTTGCGGGTTTAGGCATAGTACACAATCAGGCTGAAGCCCGGAAGGCTTGCAAGACTACTGCACGGTTTGATAACCCGGATACATTGAAAGTGCACTCTACAGAAAGCCCATCTGTCATGTTAAGCTCTGCAGTTTTACCTCCCAAAGCATAGCGGGCTGAACAAGTGGTAGTTGTCTGGTACCTCTGTATTCACAGTATTCTCATGCTGATCGTCCCTTTAATTCAGTATGCGACTCTTCCAGTCTGGGTGAAGTTTCCTCTGACTGCTGCCTTGTGAATTTGGACCCTCTGGGCCCCGGCTTTGCTTATAAATCGGGTGACGGGCCCATGCCCTGGGGACCATCTAGAAGTATCTTACGCTCGCGGAGCCCCGTAGCCATCCTCAAATCGAGGAAGGCATTTCGTGAATTCTATTAAGAATCTGTTGCGGCAGGAGCGACGCGACGAGCTCATGGGAAACTTGGCTATGCAAGCGCACGATATCAGAGTTCACACTTTTCTAGTATAAGTCTTCGTTATTGTTAGTATGTTTGAGCTTGTAGATATTGGAGTGGCTCAGCCTGATAGAGCAAATGTTAACTTCCCGCCGGAGTCAGAACGGTAGTTCAGGCGCATACCTGGGCAGGTGTGCTTCTTTGCTTTGTTGGTTTCCGCTGCGCAAGCTTGTTTCGTGATCCTTGTTTGTTTCTGCTATGAGAACGCTTCTTTGCAATAGTTTGGTGTGTGAAGGTTGCAGGCGTTGTGCCATTGCCGTTGGGTTCTTTATTGCGAGAAGGCTGCCACACCGGTGTCTGCACCCCCATTGTATTTGCAGCGTTGCCACCATTTGCCAGTAGCAACCGCAGTGCGTAATGTACTGAATCCCTGTAGCCGCAGCCTCACCGTCTAAGTTCAACGCGAAGAGCCGGTGCCCTTCTGTTTTTTGCGAAGGTAGTAAGCAAGAGAATACACGTGCTACCAGTCGTGGGTTCGCTCGCGAAGGAAAGCTGGAAGATTTCAAGCAGGAGAAAGCCAAGCACAAGTGGAGACGCCTGGAATAAGCTGAGATGGCACCCGAAAAGGCAAATTTTGTACACTGCGACATGTAGGTCATGATGGGCTACGTATAAAGATATGTACGACAAGTAGCATGTTTCAGGGTTGGTGTAGGTGGTCCACAAGGTAGTGTAGTACAGGTCTGCCTCAGCTTTCCATGCCAGTGTTGTTTAGGGAACATGATTTTTTATAAACTCCAACATCAGCAGCCGCCAATGGGCCATGCACAGGGGCGTCGCAGTTGTATATGTGGGCATAGAGATTTGTATGCCATCATTCTGACTGGATCTTTGTAAGACGAGCTTGCCTTGGGTAAAGACTGCATGAACATCCGGTTGGTAGTTCCAGTCCTCCCTAGAGTGACTCCATTCCGATTTGTTTCACAAAGACAGCGGTCTTGCTAGAGTCCTTTTGGGATTCCATGTCTGTCTATGAGGGGAGCGTAGAGTTTCGAGGATTTTTGGCTCTGGGCCAAGAGGTAATATCCTGCAAAGCTCCTGCTGGAATGCTGTAGGCATAGCCCGAACAATGTGCAAATAACCATACAGCGCTCGAGGCTGCCTGCTGGGGTTTTATATGTCTTGGCCCGTTTTTCCGCGATGACGAACTCCATGAGCGTTGGCGGTCTAGGGGTGTGTTTGAACCCCGTGCTTCAAGGTATGCTAGCTCAGGCTGGGGATTGTGGGTTTGCCCCTGAAACGTGTCCTGCAGGTGCCACTCCGTCTAAAGGATTTAGCAGGTGTTAGAGCAAGGTCTGCACAAGGCTGGCGGCCCAGTGAGGCTCTGTGCCCTCATGAAGGAAAGGCTTGGCTTCACAGCTTAGTGGGCTGGCCACCCGGGAGAGCCAAATGGTAGCTGTCTTCATACCCAAAGTCGATCCTGAACTGGGTTTGACATTCTGTGTTCCAGGGGACATCTATCTCAGAAGAGCTGAGGGAAAGACAAGTGGAATCGCTGGAAGAAATCGCAAACTTTGCTGGGCAGGACCTTGGTATGCGGCCCCCTCAAAAATGCAGCAGTGTGAAGTTGAGGTATATTCCATCTACGCTTTGCTGCAATAACTTGTTCTTGAGTGCAATAAGGTCATATAGTTCTATTTGCAGAAGACGTGCCCTGGCCTAGTCCTCAAAATACCCAAGCGTCCCTTCATGGTCACTCATTCTGCCCGTGGGTTGTTCCGAAATTACGCTATCATTTCCATGAATCGCCATACCACTTGGGGAGCAGATACATGAAAAAAACTTCAACCTAGATGAGCACCGGCCAATACAGCCGCATCCTGCTGACCAGCTGTTTTTTCATGCAGTCCAGGTTTATGGTGCTCTGAACTTCCAGTCTAGGGTTGTTGAGACAGGGGCTAGGTCTTGA
The DNA here is from genome assembly GCA_905231905.1 of Symbiodinium pilosum. Lineage (NCBI taxonomy): Eukaryota > Dinophyceae > Suessiales > Symbiodiniaceae > Symbiodinium > Symbiodinium pilosum. The sequence goes on along the minus strand of CAJNIZ010043682.1, from coordinate 145,999 downwards.
AATTCTGCTTCCTTTCGGGTTTGCGAGTGTCCCAGCATTTGCACACTGCAAGTGGGTTCGAACACGCACGCATCCCCGCAAAACAAACTCTCTGAAAAGTTATGTGAACCAGGTCCTACACGGTTCGACGCGGGTTATTCATGAATATGATAAGACTTCAGAGTTGCGGTTCTACCCATTACTTCGCGTACCATCTTGTGCACGGGGTGCATGCACTCTAGTAGGATCATACGCCCCTTCACCCTGAAGCCCGGTCACGTCCTTAGACGGAGTCAGGACAGTCCCTACGCATCGGCAGAGGTATAACCCTTGGAAGACCGTCGCAGTTTATACGCATTTTTCAAAGTGCCTACCTTTTCTCCGTCAAGTCCAAAGACAGGAGCCGCAACATCAACTACAAAGCTTGGGAATACTGGGAGCCCGACACGGACTCGGAAGAGGAAGGCAAAACTGGCTTAGGGAGCCCACACCTGATTGGTAGTTAGCGGCGTTTGGGGATAGATCTGAAATGATTGAATTTTGCGGATTTGGGTGCTGCTGGGGATCTCTTCTCCAGGATGCGAGTCTGGGATACGCTCAAACTGTGGTTTGAGATTCCGTGCATGTTGCTCTTCTAGTTTTGGGGTCATTGATTCCTGGCTTGCTGGTTACTGTAGTTTGCAGGGGTTACTCAGCAGATGTGGCGCTAATTAGCTGCTTGCAGCTGCTTCCGGACGGTTGAAGTCGGCAGTTTGGATCTGGGGCAACCCCAGGCCCTGAACCCTAAACGCCAAAAGCATGATCCTGTTTATGTGGCACTGCCCGGCTCCGCATCTGTCAGGTAGCCATAGTATGTGCTTAATAACATGGTAAAAGTGTTATGGTATAAGGAGGATTTCGAACAATTTTGGTGTGTTTTGGGAGTCGCTCGAATAAGTCCTGACTAGTATACTGGAGTCTGTATTAAGGCCCCGGTTTATGGAAACCGTCATATGAAGGTCCATACACTTGTATCCTGTTTGCTGCATCCCACCCAGGCTTTTAGGGCTGGTGCGTTTAGCGTTTAAGGCTCCCCTTTTGGATCGAGTGTCTGACCATGATGCTGTCTCATTCTTCTTAGGTTTCGAAGTTGAGGGTATGGGCCAGGCTTTCAAACCCGCGCGTCCGCCACTGTGCCCAGTTCAGCCCTACCCTTCAGAGCCACTGATCAAAAGCCCCTTCACGTTGGTATGGAGCTTTTCACTAAAGTGAGTGGACCATTTGATGGTCTACTGAAAAAGCATGGTGTTTACGAGGTGATATGGAGGCATGCCCATGTGTTCTCGAACAGCCCTAAACTATCAGCTCAAACCTCCGCTGCTGGCCGGTTTTCTACTCCAGCCAGCCTGCAGCCCCTTCCAACCCACCCCTGCACCTCAAACGGGAGGTGATCCGATTGTGCCAAAGGACAACCCTGAGTTTATGGTGGCTTGGTCTGGGTGGTTGGTGATCAGATCAGTTTTGGGCATAGGTTCAGGGATGGCATATAGGTACAGGGCAAAGGCTAAGAGGTTGGGAACTGGGGTCTGAGGGTTTTGAATGGGGGCTTGCGGTTTAGGAATCAGTTTTTGGGGTCGAAGCACTGCTCTATGGGGTTTGGGGGTTAAGATCCAGCATCCAGATTAAGGTTTGTGTTCAGGGTTTGGATGGGTTTTAGGGCCCAGGGCTTAAGGATTCCCACACCTGCCCACAAGCAGAATTGGAATCGGAACAGCCGCCCTGTACAGACCATCGTCTCTGTCCAAATGGGGCTACATGAGGTTTACATGCTTGCGTCAGGAGAAGTCTATCCGGACTTCTCAGATTGTGGCTTCATGCCATTTTTTTTAGCATATTCCGGGTGAATACATACTGCTGACATCATACGGGCAGTTCTGTCACGAATAGAGGCTCTTTACAAGCAACTTCTAGCATTGCAGGATCCTCATGGTCAGGGGCCTTCAAGGGGCAGTGGCTCACGCCGTTCGGGTCTGAAGGCCCAAGGAGGCCCCTAGCTACGGTCATTATGCAAAAGGGCATGGCTTGTAATTTCCATTACAGGAGCAAGGGTTTGTGAGCTCGTGCAAAGCCCGTCAAGCCCAGATTCCAAACCTGGATCCAGTACTCTGAACCTGATAGATTGACGTCTAGCTCGCATTGAACCGAGTGGTTATGACTGAAGGTTGCCCTTGCACGGAAGTTTGACATTCGAATTAGAGAGCTGCAAGTTGTACCCTAGTACAGCCTGATAGGTCTGAACTTGCATCTGAACAAGAAATGCAAGCCATAAAGAAGCCACCCCTGTTTCTTTAAGAAGGCCAGGCAACCCCCCCTACTATGCAAAAAAGGTTGCGCTGAAACATGGTAGCGGTAGCAGTGGCGGCGTCGCTGGCGCTGGTAGCTGGTGCTGCCGGTCCAGCTGGTGCTGGTGCCGGTGCTGCTGCTGCTGGTGGGTGATGGTGCTGGTGCTCTTGCTTCTGCTGATGCTGGCGCTGGAAGTGGCATTGGCGCCGGTGGTGGCGTCGACGGGGCGGCAGTGGTGGTCTTGATTGTGTGGTTACGGCAAAGTAGGTACGGCAGAGAATGATTTCTTGCAGCAGCACTTGCGTAGGTCAAGGCCACAGAGTTTGCACCAGACTTAGACTTCGCAGCAGGGTTATGACCTTCCAAAACGCCACACACAGTTCCTATGCAAACCTTACTTACTTGCAGCATCCCATTACGCCCCAAACACCATTGGGCTGTTTGGCGGGTTGAAGTACATATCTTTCTGAGCTGAAGGCCATGGAAGCAGATCTCAAGGATCGTAAAAAGAAGCGTCTCGGTTGCAGGTTCCAGAGGATTTGACCTCCAGATCTCAGGAATTGGGCGCATAGCCCTTCAGTGGTCTACTCGGAAAGTGGGGCAAGGGCCTGAGCACGTAGAGTTTTCATCCTTATAGCCTTCATAGTAACATGCTATTCCTCCCATCTTCTCCCTAACATGACTAATTACCGTTTCCATCTGACCACATCTAGAAGGGACGCTTGAGGAGGGGCCAGTCAGGTAATCCGAGGAGGGCCTCCTCGGATACCGGGATGCCTCAGGATACGGACTCTCCGGTGCTGTGGGGATTGTAGGAATGGACAATCATGATTGTTCTTGCAACTACACAGAAAATCCAGGTTCCTTGAACACTGCAGGAAAGTGGACATCAGGACACGGCATAAACCTCTGCTGGACGCGTGGCAGACTTTGAAGTGTATAGGAATCCAGCGTATTGGAACTTCACATCTGACGAAGAAACATGTGTTGAAATGCTGGGCAACTTTGATCCATCTGAGGCAGGTGGAAAAGGCAAAGACTGCTGAGCGATGCCGGCAGAGGGGCAACCAGTGCATGAGTGACCTGGGCTTGCAATTGATGGGAAGCAGTAGCAGAGTAAATTAGATTTTTGTGGCGCAGGCAGTCATAATGGTAATGAATAATCCTGAAATGGTGAGACTGGCGATGCCTATTTTAGTCCCGGAATGCGGCTGTAAGTTCTCCAGTGTTATTTTGCTAAGCTTGTTTTGACCAAGCATGTTGAAAGCATGGCATTTGTTCTCTCGCTGACCCATAATGTCTCAAAAGCCTGCTGAGGGATTGGCCGGTAAGTATCCGTGGCCTTGCTCAGTTGCAAGGCATCGGCGATCTTTCTGAACTTTTGGGACCTTCATCTCCAGCCGGCACTATACCCCTTTAGACCCAAGCCCTCAACCTCCAAAATCTACACAGGCCCCTTGCCTTCCTCGATCTGAAGGGTGCTTTCAAAGCTTTGACATGTCCAGGTGAAGGTGATTACGTCGGCGCCATCGAACACTACGACGAGGGCCTTGAATATCGCCGAGACACGGCTGGCTAGTGGGCAACATTCAAAACATTCCCTACACAGGGTCCTCGAGAGGGACCTCCATGATCCAAAGTGTCCCAAGCGTGCCAATGTTCGAAATTTCAGGTTCCATGCTTAGTTGGAGAAGTCTGCCACTTGAAAGCTCATGGGTAAGCAAAGCGGTGTTAGACGTACCCTACAAATGTGGCCAGAGCTCGAATTGCCAAACTTTTGCGCCACTCAGCCTACCAGTCACTTGGTCTCTACGCTGTGACCCCTAACGCTTGAGCGTCTTGAACTCAGCGCCTTGAACCTAAGCCTTCAAAGTCGCACTGGCATCAGGAGACTGCAAAGCTCTCTGGACCAACAAGGCCCTCGCAGAGTTGAAGGCAACTTCCCGCCCTGTTCTGGGTTGGAAGGTTGGGGCTTTCCCATTTTTTTCAGGGTTTTGGATGTTGAAGGAAGTTTAGGAAAGCTTCAGTTTCTTGAGCGGTGGAACTCAGGAATTCTGGGCTTCAATGTTGAGGTCCTGTAGTTAAAAGATCGGGTTTGGGATTTTGGGCTTCCGTAGTAGGTTTTTCCCGGCAACCCTGCATAGTGCTACGCCTCCTACTCAAAAGGAATCCGATCGGCGCGACACTAAGTCCCAGGTCTTTCGGTGGCACGACGCCATTAGTTCATGCAACAAGGTCATCGAGCATCTCGGCTATATCAAGAGCGGCTGCTTCTTGAGATGTGGGGCGTGGGATGGGTCTTCTGGTTCAGCTTCAGAAGTCGTATGTGACAACGCCTGGCTCCACCAGGAACTCAAGATGTTTGCAAAAGCACAGGCGCTCTACGTATGCCCTTGACATCAACGGTGTAGCAGGAGGCTAAGCATGAATAAAATATGCAAGAAAAGCTCAACCAGAAAGCAAATGTACACCTAAAGTGTAAGGTGACCATAAAGGAAGTATAATAGATATTTGGAATTCCTTGGTTCTTCCTGCAATGGATGATCCTAAGACTGTCTGTGGTTTTCCAATCCCTTCCCATATGTTTTCCATATGTTTTCCTTTATTCGCTTGACAGGGAGCTTAGAAACTACTGGTTGGAGCATGGATACCCAAAGCTGAAGCTCGCCCGCGTGGAGGATGCGAACACATGTTGATGGCGGAAATATTGCACCACTGCAAGTCCCTGAATCCTGCAGTACTTCGACAGAGAGAGAGAGAGAGAGAGAGAGGGAGAGCTGGTCGGACCGGACAGTGGAAGCGTGCTCGGGCTTGGCATGTTGCGACAGTGTTCCTCTTTCACAGCGGGGGCATATAGCCCTGAAAGAAAGAAAGAGGGAGAGAGAAGATAGTTACGGCCAGGGTCGAGAAGAATAATACTAGGAGGTTCGCAGGTTCACTAGGTGCGGCTGTATAATCCTAACCAAACTTCGGTTGTCCTCCATGGATATCTGCGTACTGTTGCCCCACTTCTGGCTACCCCTGAACTGGCAAGTAGGACCTCTTACAAAGCGGCCGCGCACGTGCTTGGGGTTGTAGGTTTCAGGTTTGGGGTGGAGGGTTCACGCGTTGCTGGATGGAAAAGGGCTTGCAAAACAAGCACAAGCCTGACACAGTATCCACGAAATCCCAGATCCGGTCCTAGTCACCCAGCCTGGTAACATAAATCCTAAGGCTGCTAGTTCAGTCCCTACCTGTACTCTCTGGTCTCTCTGTTCTGCCTAGCCTTTGCAATCCCACTAACCCCTCTGAGAAGCTTTCGCACTCAGTCGGGTAGCTCTTCTAGTCTTCGTGCGCATCCCAAAGCCCAACAACTTCTACCACCAATCCCCAAAATGCCTAAGGCAGCCCTATACTCTGAACACTTGCTAAACCAACTTTCGATTCAATAAGACCCAAGCCCTCAAGCAACGGCAACCCTTAAGTCCTAAACCTGGGCAGCTGCAGGTATGCTGAGATCTTCGAGGAGGGCTTTACAAAGAGCGCTGACTCCTGTTTCAAGGAGCCGGGCTGCTCTTCAAGGGTGGTTTGGTGGTTCCATATCCTTATGACACCCATATATCCATGGGGCCTTAATGCCTGAAGGTACCTAATCTTAAGGACCCCCACTTTGGGTCTCGGGTGCAGGTTGGTCTTTGGGGTTTTAGGGTTAACAGGCGCAAAGCAAGATGCTCCTCGGCACCAATCGCCCGCGCCAAGAACGTCCCGAGGAACGTCCAAAATGCCAGGGCACCTAAGTATGTAACTATTGAGACCATCTTCCTCCCGTTTCTAAAACCTATTGTTCAGACAAGGTAGGGGTAACACTTGAGTATCTGGTCCTTGCTGCTGCTGCTGCTGCTGCTGCTGCTGCTGCTGCTGCTCAGACACTCATGCAGTGGTCCTTGTACTTTCTGTAGGCTGGTCTGAATTTTCGGCCGCGGTACTGAACAACTTGCCACCGCGAGGCCTTCACCAGAAGAGCTGCTGCGCTTCGGGCCTTGCAGCTGGGCCTAGGGGTTCTTGAGTAACCAATTCAGGGCCGTGCAAGATTGTGCCGTAGTGCACGGGTCCCATTTGAGAAATGCCCATCCAGACATGACGCATGGCCTTCCAGGACTAGGCTTTAGGAGTGGGGATTGCTTCAGGACGGTGTTTGTCAATGTATTCTTTTTCCGCATTTTGGTGTGTGGGCACGTGAAGCGGAGGGCATGCTTTGGGCAGTTTAGGCTGTCACGGGTGAATTTTCTTGTGTCTGTCATCCAGTTTACATTTATGTATTACAGCTTTTCGGCCGCCAAATTCAAGGCCAAACGGCTGCACAGCCTGTCTGATGTGGTGTCCGTCAGTATGTACCTGCCCTCTGAGGAATCTACCTGGAAAATTGATGATAAACTTGTTTGCCATTATGGGATGTGCCCAGACATGAGGGCGTTGGGGAGGGGGCCTTTCGTCAGTCCGATGAAGTCCATTGGCTTTTCAAAGAGATTGGAGTCTGTTGTGGGGTCCGCTAATGTGAGGATCACCATTTTGGGTCAGAAACGTCCAAGTCCAGCGCCTAAGCCCACTCCCCGTCAATTCTCGTGGCTGCAGAGGCACAAGTGGGAGGACGCCTTGATCCCTGGATTTTGATGGACAAACTTTTTTTTTGTAAGAGGTTTTGGGTCTAGGTTTAGGGTTGAAGGCTTAAGTTGTTGGAATTTGTGTGTGTGTGTGTCTGGTACGCTTTTAGTGTTCCGCGTGTAGAGAACTTATGATATTGTAATCTTTGAAGTAAATTTGTCAAGTGTGGCGGGAACCTGTTGACGCCTTTCTTCAACCGCAAGAAGCGCAACGGTGGCCACTGCTTTGAGCTCTGACCTCGAACGCCTTGAAGCCCAAGACCCTCAAACCTCCAAACCTCAAAAAAAACCAGTAGGGTTTAGGGTGTGATCCTCAACTCGTTGCTAGGTCCGAACATAAATCACACAGAAGCGGATGCCAAGTGTTGAGGTCCCTAGTGCCAAAACCAAGTGCAGCGGCCACTGTACGGTTTGCGGCTAGCAATGTGTGGTTTAAAGTGCGGTGCCTTAGACTTAGTATGCCACGGGACTATGATGGTTGTAGCCGTTTTATAGCAGCCTGCGGACCTTTCTAAACTTCATTCTCCCTATTGCTGAACCCATTCCGTTAAATCTAAACCCTGCTCGCAAGACTTCTAAATCAACCCCATACCCAAAAGCCCTTCATACGTAAATTCATTCCCCCAAATGCCATGCCCTACTTCAAGCCTAAGCCTTACCACATTACATTACTACCCTTACCATTACTATATCTACTAGTATTCTTTCTCTTCCGGCTGCTGCCATCATGCCCAGGAATGACCTGGAAGATGCTTTGGCCCTGTTTCCTTCTAGCCGAGAAGCTCGCGACCTCCTGGCCGCCAAGCTTGGTTCACTTCAGGGGCTTTTGGTATACTACTTCCAGGGATAGGGGTTATTTGGGGATATACGATTCAGGGCTTACTGTTTTAGGGTTTAGGGTTGTTTGGAGTAGAGGGTTTAGGGCAGACAGGTTTTAGAATTTAGGGCTTAACGTGGTTAAAGGTTTGGAGACTAGGGGCCTAGGGTATCGGGCGGGGAAGTAGGCCCAAGTAGGGTTTGAGGTTCGGGGTTAGGTAGATCAGGGTTTTGGGCTTTGGGGTGTTGCTGCATGTTGCTTTTGGTGATGAGTGAAGGTCCGGGGGATCCAGAGTGAGCTTTGATTTTTTGTTGAATTGCCTGGTATCCTGGACTAGACGCAAAGAGTTGAGAACAACAGTCGGGTTCACGGCCCACGTACTTCCCGAACACTGTCCGCTTAGTTGCAGGCCCTGTTCACCTGGATCCGTCGCTTCGGGAACGACAGCTTGAGGATTTCAGACCGTAAACACTTCAGGGAGGCCGCCATTCTCCGCTTTAGAATGACGGACCAGGAACTTCAATGAGTGAACCTCTGAGGTTGAGTTAAAGCAGCATTCAGCATGAGACGGCGCAGTCGGATTGACGTGCGTGTTCTCTACGTTAGCTGTGGTTTGCACTCGGACAACCCATGCAAAAGAACAAATGTTGCAAGCGCCACTGCGTTGCTTGGATGAGTCTTACTGGACCAAAGAATGCGCTGCCGGAGCGCCTCTAATGCACAGTTTGTTCTAAAGCCTAAGACCTACGCCAGGGTTGTACACCGTTAGCGGCTCCTTCAAGAAGACTACCGTGGCACCCCTGATGTTTTTGCTAGCAGGCAAGCAGAAGGAAGGAAGTTGTTGCTGAGTTTCTTTCGGGAAAACGTTGGGATTGTCTTGTGGTTGTGCTGGGATAGTTGTCGAGATCCAGGCCTTGATTCAATACTGATAGCAATCGGCAAGCCAAGCAGCTCGCCGTCCCATAGGTGCATTTCAACTTGTACTCTTTTTGACGCTTGCAGGCTACAATCGTAGTTTTGTTCAGGGTGGAACGAACACGCAGTTGACAAACAGAAACAGATTCCACCCCACTGGTGTGCTCTAGCCGGCAGTGAGTTTGTAACCAACTTATACACATCTCGATCCAGGGGTCTGCTTCAAGCATCGCACGCAGTGACGAAACCTCAACTCCCCAAACAGGCTTTGGCTGCAACATTGGCTGGAATTTGCTCCACCAGCCCTACTCAGCACATCAAACCACGAAGCCTTGAGAGCTGGATGAGCCACCACGTTGAACCCATTTCCAACACTGAGGGAGTCCACAACAGGCAACAAGAAGCAGAAGTCTGCGAGGTTCCAGCCACGCTGTCAAGTTGAAACACAGCGCTGAGGAGAAGACCCGTGTGGCCTCAGAGGAAGCACGGAAAGCCAAGGAGCTTCAGGAGGTGCCTCAAAGCCGCGCTCCGTAATATGGGGTTCATTCACTTAGAGGATAAGCATTAGAGGGGCTAACTGTAGCAATTAAGCATGTTTGGGTCGATGGTTGACTTGCGTCCTTTCTTATATATCGTTCCGCTCTGCCTTGGTGTTGTTCATGGTTCCTCTGTGGTTTAGTGCCGGGGTAACTTACGCGTAGTCTGGGTTGACGTCAAGTTGACAATCGTTTTTTGATGGGGTGTTGGGCATAAGTAGGTCCTTTACTGAAGCCATCTTGAAACCAAATTCAACTGCATTTGACATCCCAGCATTGCCCAAACACTCAAGAATGCCCCCAATGCTCCTCCGTATGTAGCGTATGTACAGTGCACACACGCACACGCACGCACTTTCCCCAAGCCTTAGACTAAAGTAGCTGCTAAAACCTGAATGCTTCAAAGCTCCCAGGGTCCAACAGCCGAAACGGGAGAAGTCAGCACCCACCCTGCGGAAAATGCCGAGCTTTCGGGTCCGGTGCGGGTGGAGAAGCTTGGTACAGCTATTGTTGCCTTGTTAAGATGGGCTTGTGCATTTCCAGGTTTCAGAGTTTAGAGTTCTTACGGGGGGGGGGTCGTGTATTATGGTTCATACTTCTCGCATGTGTGTCAAAGGCTTACGGTTCTGATTTCAGGGTAGGAGGGGCTTCCTCTTGCGAGCATATTGTTTATTAGAAACAGGTGAGGAAAAGCACCCCCCACGGCCCCAGAAAGTAGCTGGTCGCGGCCAGGGTCTCTGAAAGTTATGGATCACCCTTCGGGGTGCCTTTGGGGTCATTGGTAGAATTTTTGAAGTTATGGGTCAGTTTGGTGTCGACATACTATAGAGATCCCTTGTTACGTGATCCTTGTATGAGAGATAGCAAAGGCCCTCCCTAGCTTACATTAGTTGATCCCAAGCTGAACTTGAAGCAGCCCGCATTTCAGCATGGATTCTGACACCACCTCCAGCGTCAACTCGGATGTTCTCAGGTACTAGAAAGCCAACTTGAATACAGTAGTTCTAAACTTGCTCACGGCTTTCCCTGGGCCACTGTAACCCCAGCCATCCTGAATGTAACGATGCTGAACGTAGGCATAAAACCGGGAAATTAACCTGATGCTGTTGACAAAGATTTGGTATTTGGTCTGTGGATTCAAGCTTTTGCCTTCCGATGCCAGCCTTTGACCTGTGTTTCAGCGCTGAAGGGCTCAAAGCCGGGTACTGTATACAATCTCCATAGCACGATAAGGTGTATTTGCCTAGCTGAGGGCTTGCCCTGGCATGCCTAAATGTTCATAATAACCGTGTCACTGCTGGATGCGGATGCCTGAGGATCGAAGAGAGCGACGCATCCCGGACTTGCATCACTTCCCCAGTTTTGAAGGTTCATGGGTAAGTACACAAGGGTCTACAACAGGGCCTGCAAGTCCAATAGTCTCCCGACTTCATCATCTTGAGCCTTCAAAAATACCTTCCGTGAACAAACCTGGAACCCTGTGCACGTTCTGTGTATCTGTGGGAGGGTCGTATTCGCCGTCGTCGTCGTCGTCGTCGTCGTCGTCGCCGTCGCTGTCGCCGTCGTCGTCGCCGTTGTTGCCGTCACCGTCATCGTCGCCGTCGTAGTAGGTAGGCTCCGGTTTCGTTCGTGACGGTACATTTTTGTGTTATTGCAAGCCCCGAAATGCTGTAAACACTAGCACTCGTGGGTTTTAGATGGTTTCAGTTGACTTCCTTTTGTCTTGGCAGCATGCGGGAGCTGAACTGTCTGCATCGTTGATACTGGCTCCAGTCAGAGTCAGGGATGAAACGATCTCTCGAAAATTTAAATTCAGGACTCCAACCATTGGACTCATGGGGGGTGCCTTGGCGAAATGGGGCGAACTTTGGACTAATGGGCGATGGTAAAATTAGATCAGAACTCCTCACACCCTTGGACTAATGGGGCGAACGTTGGAGTAATGGGGCAATGAATAATGAGAGGAGCATCAGAGAAGCCTACTTGAAAAAACCACGCTTTTCTGCAAAAGGGCCCAAAATAGGCCCGAACACAGTATAAAATGCTCAGACCAAAAATAATAAGCAAGTGGATCACGCCGAAACCTGGGGCGTACCCTGGACTATTGGGGCGATGATAGAATCAAATCAGAACTCCTCAAACCCTTGGACTAATGGGGCGTACCCTGGACTAATGAGACGATGATGAAATTAGATCAGAACTCCTCACGTACCTTGGACTCATGGGGCGATGATAAAATTAGATCAGAGCTCCACACACCCTTGGACTAATAGGGCGTACATGGGCGTACCCTGGGCTAATGGGACGATGATAAAATCAAGTCAGAACTCCTCACACCCCTGGACTACTGGGGCGATCTTTGGACAAATGGGGCAATGAACAATGAGAGAAAGCCTCCGGGAAGCTATTTGAAAAAGCGCTTTTTTTTTTTTTCTGTAAAAGGGTTCAAAATAGGCCCGAACGCAGTGTAACACGCATAGGCAACTCAGACCAAAAATAATCAGCAAGTGCTTCGAGCAGAAAAGCGGAGGTGGACTTTATTCAAAAATCGTGCGAAACCTCAGTTTCAGTAGGGTGAAGTGGAGAAATCAGACCGTCATAAATGCGACCGTTACCTCGTCGTAGTAGTAGTAGTAGTAGTAGTAGTAGCAGTAGTAGTCGTAGTAGTAGTAGTAGTAGTAGAAGTAGTAGTAGTAGCAGTAGTAGAAGTAGAAGTAGTAGTAGTAGTAGCAGTAGTAGTAGTAGTAGTAGTAGTAGCTGTAGTAGTAGTAGCTGTAGTAGTAGTAGCTGTAGTAGTAGTAGTAGTAGTAGTAGTAGCTG
>CAJNIZ010043682.1:123458-133870 GCA_905231905.1 Symbiodinium pilosum | reverse complement strand
TGCAGCACGTGCGTGTCGTGTTTGGTTTTTTTCCCCGCCGCATGCCTAGTGGTGGTAGTAGTAGTAGTAGTAGTACTAGTAGTAGTAGTAGTAGTAGTAGTAGTAGTAGTAGTAGTAGTAGTATTATTGGGAGGCACAGTCGCGCACCCTTCGCTTATGTAACTTGAACATGCCTTGTGGAGTTTCGGTTCGCGATCCTGTTGGATTGTGGTGGATGTGGCATTTTGCCCTTTTGCAGGGGGGATTGAGGATTTTGGGCTTAATTAGGGTGTGTGTGATGAACATCCAAGGGAAGCGAAAATGGCTGATCTTGAGGTCAAGGCTTCGTATTGTGTATTTACACGTGCCAAATAAGCATATAGAACCCCGCTAAAGGACAGTTGTCTGCAAAGGGGGCCTTTTCAGAGTCGATTTTTGTTCTTCCAGAATCCAGATTCAGGATCCGGCTCCTCGCATTTGACTGCGGGCAGAGGGCGGGCAGAGGGTCTTCAACCCCGCATGCCCGGCATTCCCAGCCGGGATATGGATCAACCAAAATCTAAGTTGGATTCTCAGAAGATTGAAGATCAATCAGGTAACAGAAATACCCGGAGGGATGCGCAATGGTCTGCAACTATATGGTGTTCAAAATATTTCTAGTACTTCGGGGTCTATTCTCTATTCAGGGCCCCCATCCATGGAAACCCGTCATTCAGCTCAGGAGGAGCCTGAGGAGGACTCGCTCGCAATGGTCGCTTCTACCAACCAACCTGGCTTCCTGCAAGGATTGCGGCTGGACTAGGATTTAGCAATTCGGGTTGAGGGCCGCGGATTTCTGCTAGCTTCCCACAACTCTCTACAAAAAACAGCATGGAACCCCAGAGAGCGTTTATGGGGACAGTTCCTGCTGCGTCATTTCATGTCTGCATGAGAGAAGAAGTGCGGGCTCCAGACTTTCCATGAAGATTCTAGCTCCAATTCCTGGAGCCTATGGGTTGCTCTCCCACCAGTCACCAACGTAAATAAGGAGGCATTAAGTGGGCTGCCTTGAAGAAGGTTGCACATTGGTTTGGGAGCAGCGCCGCGTCCGACCTCAAAGCGGGCATCCAACCCGTGAGCCGTAAGCACGCAACTCCGAGTTCAAGTTCCAAACCGTCGTATGCACGACCAAAGGGTTCACAAGCCGGCGCTGTCTCGAAGACCCTGCACACACGATCAAGACTTCAAGGGGCGATGGTGATGGATTGCTGTTACTACAGCATAGATACTGACATTTTACTACCCATCCCCAGACCTCACGACGTTGTCTTCGCGCGTAAGGGGGTGGAACATTCTAAGACCTGCCCACGTTTGGAGTAATCAGAAAACAGGATGCGGTCAGTCTAATTTGCAGAAGTATGACAAGTCTCCTCGTTGAAATTCCCAAGTTTGAACTCTTCCGTGTAAGGACCAGTGTTCCAAAGCTAGCGCTCAGACCCCCCGGCAGAACCTGTCAAAAGTTGCAGTCCAAGAATCAGACCAGGCTGTCATCATATAGCCGCCCGCAAGCACTGCTTTGATTAACCGCTACCAACTGGCTACGTAGGTCGTCTGATGTTAAACATGTCTGCTAGTCAAAGTTGTCCTACATAGTCCCGCATGTGGCTCCATGTAATTCTCGAAATTGCCTGATGGCAGTGAGACGCCTGCTCTATTCCTGCTGAGGTCTGACCAGCAGTTCAAACAGCTGCCCGGCGAGCATCGATCTTTTTTTTGGCTGAGGGTGTTTGGGAGGGGCCTTCATTACGTAATTTATGTAGTAGTTGCGGAGCCGTCCACATGTGATTCATAAGGGGTTCGATGAGGATTCATGGGTTTTGCAAGAGACCCTCGTCCTCAAAGCTTCTCCCCAAGATCCCGCCTCGACCGGGGCGTCCGTCTTGGCCAGGCTCACAAATATGAAAGTCGTCCTACATGTCCATGGTCAGGCGCCTACCATGGCCATAGGCAATATGAGTATTCCTGATGATGTGAGGCTGCCTACATGTGAACATTTCTGAATGCTCAGATCCCCCCCGAAGTAGGCGTTCGGGCTGCAAATCCCATATCGTGCCCCAAAAGGTCCCAAAACTCCAAGATGACAAATCTAAGGATTGAAATGTAGAATTCCAAGCCAAAGCCCGAACACTAGCGCAGAACTCTGGGCTCTCAGCTCTAGGCCCTCATCGCCCTGCACGCCCGCCAAGCCTAAAAATAAAGCTGCGCCCTGGAACATGTACTTGGCAGCTATCGAGGCTGGAGAAGGATTTGAAGTCCAGGGACTCCGAGCGCATCCTATTCTGCGCAAGGACTCGGAGCATGGCAGCATGGGCTGGAGGGTTTAGGGCTGCGTTGGCGTTCGCTGGTACCTCTCACCGTAAACACAGGCAGCTTCGGGGAGTGAAAAGGCGTGGTTCTACTAAAGCCCACTTATATCTGCCTATGAACCTCGACGTAGGGCTTAGGCTCTAGGGTTCGGGTAGCCAACCGTTCACAGTGTGTCCTAATTCTTGGCCCCGCGGGCGCCGTCCATGATGGTGCAAGGTTTCATCATCCGGATGCCCAGGGCTCTGTGGTTCTGGGTTGAATGTCTTGGGGCTTAAGGATTCGGACTGGCAGTCTGCGGATGTTCGTCTCGGCCTCTAATATTGCTTTGCGGTAACTAGTCAGACTCTGGAACAACAACTAGGCTCAGGCTTGAGGATTTCGAACCAGGCATGTCGACTTAGGAGCTTCCTAAACTTCCCGAAGAATCACGCGGCATGGTCTGCTGCACATGCTGAATTGTGAGGCGTCCAAGTCCTGAGCTAAAGAATCAAGGCAGCCTTCCAGAACATTAAGTCCACGAGCCCTTTTAGCGGTTGTCCACCGTTTCAAATTGATGTAGACCTGCCAATATTGGGATTGGGATTGAGTCAGATCCTGCACCTACATGTGTCAAAGGAGCTTGACTAATTGCTAGCATTTCGCTTCCATCATGCCAGTAGAATCGCGACAGAATCAGACTTGAAAGGCTGTAAGAACATGTTTCGTATGTTGTCACAGGTAAGAAAGTAGCATGTGAATAATTCGATGGGTTCCTGGAAACACGCAGACACATACCATCAGCTTTGAAGGCCGGGGCCGAGTCATCCAGAAGTACGGTTGAGGGGTGAGGTTGTAGATGAAGCCTTTCAATAATGGTATCAACATGGTAGAGACAATTCGAGTAGGGATGGCATCGGAAACAACAGTGCTGGACTGCCATGATAGGAAAAGTTCTCTTTGACAAGCAAACGGTATACCGACAGCAGTGTAGCCGTCACATGAGGAATCATGTTCCGCACGCGCGTACTTGCTTTGCCTAAGCTTCTGCGGGAAGGTTTGCTAGTCTCCTTGAACCATAAACCCTGAATGCTAGCAACCGCCAGGAAGAGTGAAGCATCTCTTCAGACGAAGAACCCTGATCAGTGGGTAGGAGCGGACACGACTTCGGGCTTGGGGTTTGGGGAGTTTGGAACTGCAGGTAGGGGGTCGAACAGAGTGCCATCTCGTGCCCTTAGAGTTTTTGGATGCTTGAACAACTGACTCCGATAAAGGGATGCCGCCGGTACAGTCTGACTAGGTCGTTGTGGAGTATGCTACATTGAGGCACACGAGCTCACATAAATGAAAAGCCCGGACCATCAAATGTGCTCTGCAGACGAAGCCAGAATAGAGCGCAGCTGCTCGCTTCCCACAGATAGCCCCTCAACAATCACAGTCCGCGCCCCGGAGTAGGGATCTTTTCGCAGAAAGCTTCTGTGCCGAACTCCCAATGGGGCTGCGTATCGAGGAGACCAAGTAAATTCCTGCAAGCTGGGAGAATGCTTCGGAGAGCAGCCTCCAACTTTGAACCAAAAGCAGACCAAGCCTTTCTTTGCCATGTGCCTGCGTAGAATCTCAGGCTCAACAGTGTGCCCAACAAACAGAGGGAGCGCTGAATTGAGATCTTTTCCTTCAGGTTTTGCAGTCTGGTCGTGGATGCTGACCCCTGGTCCCTGAAAGTGAACCTTACCAGAATCGCTCGCTAAGCACAGAACCTCTTTAACAAATTCTGCGAGACCCATAGTACTATAGGCCCTAAGCCTAAACCCGAACCCTAAAACATGACGTAATGCCTGGGCTTTGGGCAAGTGATGTTGCCATGCGGTTCTCAGATGGGAATTCCCTGAACTAGTTTTTGTATCATCCCTAGCAGCTATCCTGACCATCTCTTGATGATCCCTATGTATCTGCAGAATCTCTGCAAGCCTGGTGGAAACTAGTGGAAACCATGCTTAGCAGATCAGGGGGGGGCAGTAAGTAGGTTACAAAGGGTTAGCCGCAGGTGTTACATGGCTTAATACGGCCTGATTGGGCCAGAGGTACACCTACTAAGTCCCCGTGACTCTCCAAGCAATCCTTCACCCCTAAATCCTTAGCCTGAATCCTCAAGCCCTGACTGACAGGAAGAAAGATTAACCTGAAGGTGGATGAAGTGGCTGAGCCGCTGCTGGGCATGATATGTAGAAGCTATGCGGGGAGACTGTGAAGTTTGGTACGCTTGTATGCCATGTGCACCAGAGATCCCTCTTACTGCTCAGTAGTTCAGAATACAACCAATGCTCTTTTGTAGTCACCACAAAGCTTGCTTCGGGTGCTTTGGATCAGGATGGATTTTTCGGAGTTCCGGAAGTGCGGATCTGCCGGCGGAAGTTTAAACTCCGCGAGCTTCAGGGAGATGACGTTTTTCAGGGAGGCCTCTGGAGTTCCCCACATGTGTGGAAGCTTGTAGTGGTGATTATGAAGATAATTTGAAGAAACCCCATTGAAGTCCATCAGCAGTACCGCTGTTGCTCATGCTGTTCATGCTGTAGCAGCTACGGCGACGACCGCTGCCACTAGTGCAATGCCCGCGCCACTGCCATAACTTCTAGAGAGTATGAGCATTGTCAGGACATGTTCGGAAAGCCTGCAAGGATAACGAGGCACTAGGCTGAAAGCCCGCTCTCCTGCGGGTCCCAGGTCGAAACTGGATATCGTGCTCAAAGAGATGGACCGCTGCTGCGTCCTGTGGCTTCGGCGCGAGTCTTTCAAAGCTCTTGAGTTTGGCGGAATGTATCGGTTTAGGTTTTCGTTGGGGTGCTGGCGTCAGGTTTTGGGATTCAGGTTCAGGCTTGCGGAGCTACAGGTCCAGGGGCCTATCCCAAAAACGAGACTACACGGGATATGCAGGACTGTGCAGGAGAACCGGAGGGTTCATAAATTACACGGCAGTGATTTGGGTGTTGTGTCCTGCAGCCCTGGCGCGGCCGAGAAGTCAGTTACGTGTGAAGTTTAGGGCTCGCTGTGAGCCTCCTCAAAGTTTGTGACAGGGCCGTCATCTCTTGTGTTTCCATGTTCTGGCCAGCTCAAGCATTGGTCTTATGGCTGATGTCTTATGATTCTCACGGCTTGTTCTCCTTCTTCTCAAGAGAAACGACGAGAAGACTGCAACCCCCAATCTGAAATTCTCCCACCTACACTTGCATGAGAAGCCCACTCTTACAGTGTTACAATAACATGCATCCCCAAACGCTATTCCAATTCATCAGGGTCCTTTACTTAAATCCTTGTTTAAATCCACTAGCATCCAATTTCCTTTTCAGCTTCCATGTTCTCTCCATTATCCTACGTGATTAGAATTTGTGATATGGCTGATACGGTTGGATTTGGCAAAATCCTTCAGCCTTTACATGCACCTTTGGCCCTGACTGAGGTGGCGCAAGCGCCGTCGCGTGGGCGGCAGCCAAGCGATGCAAGATGACGCGCCCGGGCTTGCGTTGGCCCTTTTGGGCGCTCAAAAAGAATTCCGGGAGTTGAAGCGGCACAGTGAGTTCAGAGGTCAGGCTTCCGAAAAGCACAGAGAGTGCTTGCGAAGAAATTTCCGGGGCCCTCTTCCAGGTAAATGCAAAAGAACAGTTTGTGGTCGATTTTCAGCCCTCATCCTGGAAATTGTGTCGTTCAAACGCATGGTACAGAAAGGGACCACAATCTTGTGAAACTCTCCTGGCAGCATTCCAGGCGGACCACAGCCCTCACAATGCAGGGAGTGCGCAGCGAGTGCAACGCGAGTGCAACAGCAAAGCCTCCCATCACGGATAGGATACGCAGCGCGGCTCTCTGCACACCAGCCAGGCTTTCCGATGGAGAGGGAAGCTGGGACACCTCAAGATGCCACGAGTCTTCCCTGCGTGGCAGAGACTGCGTGGCGCATTCGCCGGAACGCAGTGGCAGGTGCTGAAACAAACAAGCCTCTGAGCTTGTGTTTGTCTTGCTGCTGTATCTGCCGTGCCAGGCGTGGGGAAGCACTTCGCCAGGACTCATGCTTCTGATGTTTTGCGTGAGTCCAGAGATGATCATCCAACTGCATCCTTGTGTTTTCCGAATGCTGATGGCCGCGCTTTCGGACTTTTAGGTGTTGTTGCAGGACACCCCGGTAACAAGGGCTGCATGTGTGATGATGCAATTGCTACAGGTACTATAGTTCCATGGCTCATGCATGCAGCGTCTCAATTTGCCATACAACCCCATCCATCCTCGATGCGGATCTGCCCTGCAACTACGATGTTCAAAGATTCCACTACTACCCTCATCATTATTTTGATTGACTTTCCTTTCCTCTGCGCCCTTCCTCCCTGCCCCACTACCCCAGAATGATTTTGTAAGCAGGGTCCCCTTAATGTCTCGAGCCCCGGAACCCTAACCTTTAATCTTCAAAAGTCTACGAGCCCTTCAGAACTTGTCCGGCGCTGCCCGTCGCAGGTTTCTCAGAATGATCATACCATGCCGAAAGGGCCAATCCAGTAGTACCTGAACCTCTAAACAATAATCCCGAGACCCCGGCCCCCTCATATCCAAACCCTATAGATGCCAGTAACCCCTCCACTTTTGAATGTGTCGCACTTGCAGCCTAGGAACCTGAGGCAGCGGAGGCCTAACCACAGTATTCGGAACTTCCTAAGTTAGGGTCCGTTTGAAGGGGTTGTAGGAATGCCTATGGCTTAGGGATCAGTGTTTTTCAAAGAACCTGGACGTTTATAGGAATTGCAAGGAGACTTTGTAACGTTATTTTGACAGTCTCCCATCAAGGTTAGAGTTTGGAGCGTGTCAGGGTTTGAGGTTTAGGGTGTTCAGGGTTTTCAGCTTTAGGAGTAAGGGATTTGAAGGGTAGATGTTGGTAGGTTTTCCGAGGTTCAGGTTCTATAGTTTCGGCAGGAAGGAGTTTGGCCGTGCTTTTAGACCCAATCCGCTCTCATAAGGGGTTTTGGAATTCGGGATGTATGGCTTCAGGTGCTTTGTTTGGAGATCTAGGCTTTGGAGTATATTTGTTACCGGTTGTAGGTGTGATGTAGGGTAGTTGATGTAATTGTTGTGAGAGGCCATCGAAAGCCAGTCCCAGCTGACAGCATGCTGCGGGCCAACGCATTGATTTCTTGGTGAAGATTTGTCATTGTGCTTTTCATCAGCTTTGTTGAGCTTTGTAGTTGAGGGTGTTGGGATTATCCGATGAACTTGGGGCCAAAACATGCAAGAGCAAGGGACAGAAGGACCCTCCCGCGGCTTCCTTATATATGATCTGCATACAGACCTTGCGTGTTGGAGGTTGGGCGATGAAGGTTTTCATGTTTCAGGCTTCGCAGTCTAGAGTTGGAGGGTCTTGCAATCTTAGTTCAAGGCCATCAAGGGCTTCAGGGTTGCGTTCACAAAGTATCTAAACCTTCCATAGTCCTGCAGGAGGAGGACCGTATGGTCCCGCCTGGATCCCATATGATTGCCTGGAATTCCTGAGAGTCTGCAACAGAAAGCCTGACATCTTTTAGCTTTCTATCCTGCCTGGAGCCGCTTGATTGGGAACTTGTCTCACCCTGTTGATTGGGTTTAGGGTCTGGGGTTTTAAAATTTGCGTCTAGGGTGGCGTATTCAGGATTGGAATTAGGATTATGTACGTCATTCAAACCCCTGAACCTGACCCTACTAAACCATTACCCCTGAACCTTGCATCCTCAAGCCAACACCCCAAACCCCAATCCAGAATGCCTTCAGTCTAACTAGAACCAGTTCCCCCAACACCTGCATCGACAAGCAGGCCGATGCTTTCGTCGCTTGCGTGACCCCAAGAGCTTTGGGCATCCTGTCGGCACTCACGGCAGTTCCTCGGCCGGCATGCTTACAGGAGTCGTAAGACCATTTGCAGTATCCGGGGTTGTTGTCGGGAAAACTTGTACCGCATAAATTCCGATACAAACGTGTTTTGCAAGGTATGATAGGACTGCTCCGTATCCTCTTCGAAGTGGGGCACTGCATCGCCTGGATATGGACTTAGTCTTGACAGGATCACAGAGCCATCATTTCCTAAACAAATATTCCAACATGAAAACAGCACACTTCTGCTCTGAATGTCTAAACAACTAAACCTTCCACCTTTGAGCCCTCTTTCCCCTACACCCTGAGACGCCCAAGCTTAGACTTTAGACCCTTCAAGCCCTAAACCCTAACCGGTTCAGGCGAAACCCCAACCCCCATACAGCGGAGTTCGAGGCCAGCGACCACCACTGTGCCTTGACAGCTGCTGCCGTGCGTAGCGTGTGGCCTCTTCTGCAAGCCGCCGGGGCTGCGATTCTTCTTTTGGGTGCCGGAGAAACTACAAAACTCGCACTGGCGCAAAGACACACGGACAGAGACATATGTATGCACAATTACATGTATATTTACAAGCATCATGTTTAGGTACATACACGAATGTATACTACATAAAGCGGCTTCTTTGGGAAAAAAGGCAACATTTGCAGGTTTTCTTTCAACCTGGGTTCAAGGAGCTGGGATCCACGCAAGGCCTGGGTTTCTGTGCCCTAGTGCAGGCAACAGCTATTCGGAGCAAGCTCCTTTCTTATTGAAGTCATGAAAATGAAGCGGAAACCTTGAGTCCCTCTGTATGGGTATGTACGGCCTATACAGGGATATGGAGCCCAATCATGGAGAACATGAAAATTGAGTGGGATTGGATTTCGAGTGTTGGATAGTAAGCGGAATGTTGCAGAACCAACCCGAAAATGATAAGAACATTAAATGGAAAGGGGGATGATGTAGTGGTTATGACTTCTGCTGCTTAGTGGGCATTGAGCTCAACAAGCAAGTCGGGACCTGTAGGAGCAAGGGGCCCCCTGGTTCAGGGTAAAGAGGGTCTACCCTGATTTGAGGAGAATCTCTTCATGCAGGAGGTATTTGCTTCTGCTAGCCATTAGCCCTTGTTGTGAGTATTCCGTGTCCCTGCCAAGACCCCATTCCCGCTGCTATCCATGAGACATGGCTGCCAAAGCGCCCACAAGTGTCTCGGTTGAGGTGGAGGAGTGGCGGTATCAGATCTTATTCCTGCGCCCTGGACTTGCCATTGATAAGGGGGTTTCCCAAAGCAAGATGTTGTAGAGTGTCCGTAAAGGCCAGGAACATAGCTTCTGGGGTGTTACATCGCGGCAATTCTTTTCTTGGAAATAACCATGTAATCGTTCTGGTTGGTGTCCATTTGCTGGATTCCTTCCATGAGAGGTGTAGCCTGAGATCTTCACAGTGGCTAAGTGGGGACAAACGATACCAGCAAGACACTCCACAATCAGCCCTTGCACAGGGGTTGTGTCATTCAAGTCCTTCTTTGTATGATCGAACATGGGCCTGAGGATAAGGCTTGAACCCTAGTTTTTTTAGGGTTCAGGGTTTGGCACATTGGAGGTTTAGGGTTGAAAGGTCTGCGAGTTCAGGCGTATGGAATCTTCAGTTTGGCTGTCTGGGCTCGATTTTGTTTCAGAGTGTGGCTCCCAACGATTGAAGTCAGACCCTGTATTGACACTGTATTGAGTTAAGTGTCCCGAGCACCTCCAATTTCAAACAAGGCACAGTAACAAGTAGCTGGGCGTGGTCCCCTCTGCGCCGGAGTTCTGCGTCCTTCGACTCGCTCCTTCTCGCCCTGATCCCCACAATTTAATGAAGCTCCAAGCCTGCACAGGCTTTTCGAGTGGTCTCAACGCAGTATCTCCGCAAAGTCAATGGCGGAATTTGCCAGCAGGCAGGGAGCCTCTCTCGGATTTCTTGAAATCATCTTGCGGCAGAGTACATTAAAGCGAGATACACAGGGTAATCTTCAAGTGCCCGAGCATGCCCGAACCAATCTAAGAAGGTTAGAGTTGAGGGTTTGTGCCTTTTACTTCGATTTCGGGCAGTTAAGCCCCGAGAATCGCCAGCCGAGAGTCAGGAGTGCCTTCAAGAGCATTATTTAAGGGGCTGCGCCCAGGGGCGGGCAACGCAGGCAGCATATTTTCTTGGGTTCCCTCCCAAAACACCCCCAATGACCACATCCGGCCCAAACCCAGGTTCTCGGGCCC
>CAJNIZ010043682.1:37424-123358 GCA_905231905.1 Symbiodinium pilosum | reverse complement strand
GAGCCATTCTAAAGCTCATTGAACTGGAACGCTAGCTGCAAAGTGTCCGACACATCAAACAGACGAGCCGTTCATCTGAAGCCTTGTTTATTGGCAACCTTCCCTGTACTGAGCCTGTCGAGCGGTCCTACCCTTAAAATTAATGCCACGCAGGGACGGAGCAAATTTCGCAACTTGTGTGTTATTTTTGTTGTTTCTAACGCGTATATAAAAAGAAGAACAATGGCGTTTTTTGAAGGGTGCCCTGTGGGGTGGGGGGGAAGGCTTTGGTTCCGGTGGGGGGCCAAAAAGGGGGCAAGGGGTCAGAGCAAGGGTCCAAGGGCTTCGGTTCCGGGCTCCAGGGACGGAGCAAATTTCGCAACTTGTGTGTTATTTTTGTTGCTAACGGAAGTTTCGCAACTTGTGTGTTATTTTTGTTGTTTTGGGGTTGAAGGCTTCGGTTCCGGGGTGGGGCCAAAGAGGGGGCAAGGGGTCAGGGGGGGGTCCAAGGGCTTCGGTTCAAAAGAAGAACAACGGCGTTGGGTGCCCGGAAGAGTGGGGGGGGATACCCACTGGAGCTGGCCTGGTGGGGGGGGTAGACCAAAAATTCTTGGTTCCAGGGGAGTGGGGGGGTAGGGGGTAAGGGCGGGGTCCAGGGACGGGAATTTCGCAACTTGTGCGTTTTTCGACGGCGTTTTTTGAAGGGTGCCCTGTGGGGTGGGGGAGGGACACCACTGGAGCTCCCCCTCTGACCTTGCTCTACACCCTCCAACCAAGGCCCTTGGTCTACCCCCCCCTCCACCAGCTCCGGTGGGTATCCGCCCCATTTGACAGGCCACTGTTCTTCTTTTTATACGCCTTATCCGTCCCCCGTGCCCCTACCCCCTACCCCCCTGGAAACCGAAGCCCTTGGACCCTGCCCTGACCCCTTGCCCCCTCTTTGGCCCCCCCTGATCCCTTGCAAACTAGGAACAAAAATAACACCCCCTACCACCCAAAACCGAAGCCCTTGCACCCCCCCTGACCCCTTGCCCTTTTTGGCCCCTCCCCGAACCCCCCCCCTGCCCTCCATCCCCCCATTGCTCTTCGAAATAAAAATAACACACAAGTTGCGAAATTTGGTCTTTGGAACTGAGGCACTCGGGCCTGCTGCACCCTCCACCCTCCCAACCCTTCCCTGGAACCAAGGCCCTTGGTCTACCCCCGGCATCCCCTCGCACCCCACAGGGCATTGTTCTTCTTTTTATAGGCATTGTTCTTCTTTTTATGCGCGTTAGAAACAAAAATAACACACAAGTTGCGAAATTTGTTCCGTCGCTGGGGCCCGTGCCCCTACCCCCTACCCCCCCGGAACCGAAGCCCTTGGACCCCCCCTGACCCCTTGGCGGACCCTCACACAGTTGCAAAATTTGCTCCGTGCCTGCCCCCCCTCAATCCCGGAATCGAAGGTCTCCTGCCCTGCACCCAACCCTTCCCTGGAACCAAGGCCCTTGGTCTACACCAATTTGCTCCGTCCTACCCCCTACCCTCCCGGAACCAAGCCCTAAGCCCTGCGAACTGGGGCTCTCGCCTGCCCCACCCCCCCAACCCTCTCCTCGAACCAAGACCCCCCGTCCACCAGGCCGGTGTTCCAGGAGAGGGTTGGAGGGTTGATGTCGCGACGTGTAGTCGTCGCGGTTTGCCTCGTGTTTGGTGCAGATTGGTGCAGATCCCATTGCCGCAACGATTGCGAGGGGAACACAAGAGCACGGCCTCCTCAGCGGCGACTTGAGCCGCAAAAAAACACATATGGACAGCAATCCACGCGATGCACGCGTCCGCCACCAAGTAACAACCGGATTCAAGATGGAGTAAAAGGTAGAAAGCAGCTGGAGGTGGCCACGTAGAAGCCACCACAAAGGGCTTCCCCGGCGCTCGACCCCCAGAGCGGGGTCGGCGGATGATTTGTAAAGGACCAGGGCAATGTTTTGAAGCCGGGCTCCCCCAACCTCCAGACACTAACCCCGTATGAAAGCGCCGGAATCGCTTTTCTGCATGTCACCTGCGCCTGCAAGATGTGGAAAGCAGTTGCAGCCTCCGCCACAACAAGTGGCTGATGGCAGTACGTAGTAGAAACAGTAGCAGGGGAAGGAACAAGGTTACTAATTCTTGCTCTCGTGATAAGAGCCTTGGCAATCCCTCGGCTCTGAACCCTTAATCCTGGCAAGCTGAGTTGTACGATGCCGACGGAGTGACCATATGCTGCATGAGCATGTATATGGCTAAACTAGACCCTGCGAATCATGATTGTGTACGCAGGATTCATGCAGCATTTTGTCCATGAACAGCATAGCCACTGGCCAGGTATCCAGATCCCCATGTGCAGCTCCTGATCGACATAGTGGAGAAGGAGGGAAGCAACTTGCGGCAGTGCCATGAGCGAGCCTACATAGACCTTGTATACCCGTATAGCGCCCAGGCACGCAGAAGATGCCCTTGTGGTGTGCGGCTCAAACAAATGGCTTTCCTCTTTTATGTGCAACTCCTAAGCTGGAAAGCCACACTAGCTTTGCCAAAGCGAAGCCGTCACCTCTAAAGCCACAAAGCCGAAGCACTGGTGAGCTGCCAGAGGAGCAGAAGAGCAACGTCCTACCTCCAGGCTGCTTATACGATCACAGTTGCCATTGCTATTGCTGCTGTTGATGGGGCTTGTGCCAGGTTAGGGATCAATTGGGGCTGAGAGACTTATTGTTGCGTTATTGGCACTTGCAGTGTCGTTGGGCCGCTTTGGAGCTGGAGATTTGGGGATGTGGCCATTATGGTTACTTTAGGTCCTCAGGCTTTTGGGACATGAGCACTACGGATTCAGGGCCTGACTTAGAGTAGAGGTGCTGTTCCGTAAATCTGCTGCGCAACCAAAGCCTATCTTAGCAAGCAAGACCCCAGTCCCCGAACATGGAGCATCTCCTGTTTTGGCTGAACCGTGCGCGTATACACCTGAATTGCGCGCATCCTGCTTCACGACGCGATCAAGGGACAACATTATTCCATTATAGTCCTTTTAAGTCCCTTGGTTTCGATCTATCTCCATTGCTTCACAATTTCCGGTTCTCTTTTTCGGACTTCTCTCAAGTACTTCAAATTATCGTACCGTTTCGGTGGGAGAGGCGCTGTGCATTGGCTTTTGTAGAAAGTTGGGCTCTAAGGGTCCAGAGGGCATTTTTTGAAATTCTGCGTTCAGTTGAAACATGCCAATGATGAGCTCATAGGCAGGGAAGCTGTGGGCTGGAGAGGGGGCTACTTGAGCAAGCGCTCTCCACGGCAGGTGCAAAGCTCCTGGTCCTCACCTCACCTGTCTAATTAAGCTGTCTCTTTGGTGAAGGCGATTCGCCTTAAGTCTTGAAAGTTTGAGCCACGAAGAAGAGGAGTGGGCAAGAAGCGTTGATTAGCATAGTAGTCCGGCGGATAGAAGCAATAACTTGATGCCAAGTAGCTGCAAAGACCATAGGAAGCGGGAGAGGCGTGCTTAGAAAGGTGGCGAAGGCACTTGATCTAGAGAACGAATTCTTGAAACAAAAGCTCTGTTTGCTTGCACCGCCGCCTGATTGTAAACCCTAAGCCCTGACCTCTGATTTCCCGCTGGGTCCTTCAGGCTTCGAGGACGTTGCGCGCAAAGCAGCTGACAGAATCGAGTTGGGTGCTGATGTCGAGGAGGGGTCTAGGTCTTGGAAATTTGAAGCGGATTTGATTCCGATGCTTAGGATGTCTTAGGGGCTTCAGGATCTAATCCTTAGTCCATCCTTTGGTTCGGCTTCGGGGGCTCAGGATCTAGTAATGACGTGCAGGGTCCAGGGTCAGTGCACAATTTTTTGGGCTCATCTAGGAAGGTTTCGTACCTCTCTTTTGCGTTCTAGGGTCCGCATGTGGCGACCAGATCTTGAGGGTCTAGATTTGAAGCTTGTAAGTCTAGAAGGCAGTTTGCTCAAAGGCCTTCAGACCTAAGATCTTAAGATGTCACGCTGTAGGGGTTTTCAAAAATCGGGCCCGTTTTTCGAAGTCCTAGAGATAGGCTTCTGGTGTCTTGGGGTTTCTATTGGGGTCCCTTTTTCGGGAAACCCCCCATGTGGCCCCAGAGCTGGTGCTGCCCTACCCCCCCCACCCCTCGGCAGCCTAAAGGCTGCCTCATCCGCTAAACTGCACTAACCCAAATGCCAGGCCCGAGGCCCTGAAACCCCGACATCAATTTCTATAAGTCTACAAGGTTGATACAGGCTTCAGCGCCATGTTTCTTGGATTCGGTACGAAGTTCTACGAAAGCTTAAGCCCTGGATCCTTGAATCTTATGCGGTGCTGCAGTCTCTCCTTGCCGGTTCTTCCACGTACTTAAGTGAGACTAGCAAAATCTCCCTGGGTCACTTGATAGAACAAACAAATGTCCTGACTAAAGACGTCGCAGTCCTGTGATATCTAAAAAGCCAGAACAGCCACAGCGGTCAAGACACATTGCACGGCAGTGGTGTGTGCTAGCACTCATCAAGACATTCTTCTAGGCTAATGTTCAAGTTGTGCTTATCAACTTTAATTTGTCTCTGTGCTTTTAGACCCTGATGGTCCAAAGGATCAAGTATCATGGATGAAGGCTAGGTAGGCAAGCCCCAACTCATAGCCGAGAGATGTCGCCCTTAACGGACGGTAATACTTAAGACCTTGACCTTTTGCTACTTGGCTCCGCGGGGTAAGATGCTTTTTAAGCCTCTAAAGTCTTAATATCACATCCTGGATCCTTCATCTTAACTCCTGACTGGAGCATGCTCAGGCTGAAGTCTCAAAGCATCTGGGGTTACCTCAGCACGAATCCCATCCTATCTGTAAGAGTCACCCTCGTATCATCCGATGGCACACTGAACTGCCCAGGAGGCTGCAGCAGGAATTCTGCATCTTTGGCTACATCAGACATCAAGCGGGCTTGGGTTCTGGGCTTTGGAGGTCTGGGGTTGTGGCATGTTCTGCAATGTACGAGACGAATTCATAGACATGCTTAGGGGTTTTTGAGTGCCAGCGGAGGGCCACAGAGACCTCCCGGACTTCCGCAGATGACGATTGACTAAACAGATGTTGGCGATCGCGAGCGCATCTGGCAATTTTGCTGCATCTTCTCAGCTGCGATATGGTGGACCGTGAAAGCGTAGAATTTGATTGATGGCCCGCAGCCGATTGAAAGGAGCCCCCCGACAAAAACAGTGTATTTATCACAGGCCCACATCAAGTTTCACAAATGGGCGTTGATGCAAGAGAAAGATGCTCTGGCTCCAAACGGAGCCAATTGTTCTGGCAATGATGATTAGTCAGACTGCTCCAATCGGGCATCTCAAGTAGAGTTCCTCCACGAGGGTAATTTAGACAAGGATCTGCCTACCTCTAGCAGCATATGGCGATACCAGGACTAAATGAGCCCAAGTGCAAATCTCCAATGCCCCACTGTGACCTCGGGTTGCGCAGTGTACCATCGAATCAGAACCGCATGAACCTAGACCGTGCAACCACGATTGTCCGCGCTCAATGCAACCATACTTGGAAGCTCCTTGCTTCTGCATGTGTTTTCAACCTTGCAGCAGGCGCAAAGCTAGTTTCTAGCATCTTGTACATACAGGTGTGTCTCCAAGCTCAGAACCTACTTATACAAGGTTTGCAATTAGCCCACTATACGTGAAGTGTTACTCGCTCATACGCTGCTTCGCTCCGAGGATCCCGAAAGTAACGATCAAAGTCTGAATTTTGATGCCTCAGCCAATGAGAACCCAGCCTATGTCCCTAAATGCACGAGCCTTTTTCAGACCTTTGTGTCTGGCATTTGCTGTGCAGTCAACAGAAGCCTTCGCAGCGACCATAGACTTCCTCATTGTTGTTTTCGGTGTTGTATTGTTATGCTTCCTATTCTTACCGTCTCACTGCTGCTGGAAGATTCTTGGTGTCCAGCTCTTCGGGTTTACTGGGCTGCTGTTAAGGAACTCCATCCAGGCGAACATGTACCGGACACCTTATCATTTATCATAGGGCCATATCTTTGTAGCTTTATCTCATGATGTTTATCAACCTTGGTACCCACGTTCACACACCGCCTTTCCACAAACATTCCAAGTTCAGTGCCAAGCCAAGAGAGAATGGCTGGATGAAGCTGTTGGGTTTAAGCCCCATCCAGGAATCGGGGCATAGTAGGTCTAAATATTGTGGTGACATTATGACTACAATTATCCCTTGTGGTCACTCTCGTTGGGGGCCTGAGCCAAATTATGTTTTTTCCAGGCAGAGCCTCTCGGTTCTCAGCCCGCTTGAGCGACCCGGACTGGCAAGGGCTGAGGGTGTTGGTTTGATGGTTTGGGGTTTACAGTGGGCGTTTTTGCGTGCGTGTTTAAGGAGCCATAATTGTTGCCATGAAGGCATTTCGTTGAGATTTGCTTGGGCTTTAAGACAGGCTTTGGGTTGCAGACTTTGAGCCCGGGTCAGGATTGAAACCCGGATGGGCACAAACCTGGTAAATTCTTGGCCGTGACGTTACGGGATGTCATTTCCTTGGTTGGATGGCTGCGGCTTCACTACTTCCCTGCAATTTCCTTGGCGTAGCGCACCCACGACGACCTTCAAGATTGGTCCGCTCCGACGCTACAGCCATCCAGTCACAGCCATGGACTCAAAACGAACAAAAAGGCCCTTGACTACCCAAAGTGCCCTGTTCCTGTGGGAGGATGTTGAACAAGGCTCATGGATATTGTGCCGTTGTTGCACTCTGCAATATTTACTTTGCAGGGACGCCCCCTTGTATGTCGCCTGCATGAAGAGGAAAACGGATATCTATGATGCGTCGATGCGTCCAGGAGGCAGCGAAAGGTTCGCACCTAATTCGACTTAAATGGTGCCGTTGCCGTCGAGAAGACACCGGGAGTGGATGGTCCACATGCCCATGAAGCCCTTAAGTCTCGAGTCCTAAGCTGAACTCTGAATCTTGGAGCTGGATTCCCTAAACCCCTCAACCTCGCTAGGCATCTTGCCGTGCATCTCGCCTGGATTGTCCGCAGTGACTGCTTGCATAAAGCCCTGAGTCCCAAAACCCCGTACATCCCTCAACCTCTGAATCGCTAAAATCCCTACATCCGTACATCCCCGTATTCTGAGGCTGTCTTTGGGTACCTTGGGAAACCTCTGCCTGGCGGGTTGCGCGCTGAAGCCATTTAGGGAGCAGCGCCCAGGCAGCAACAGGACGTGGGGCTCCTGGTCCTTATCTTTTAGTAGGATTTCTGGGCGCAACGTGTGGGGCTACGTGCAGGCGGGATAGGAATTCTGTGGTTGATTAGGGCTCGTGATGTTCAAGGTTTCTTGCCTCGTGGGTTATGGCTTTTAGTGCGTGATGTAAGGCTGTTGACTGCTTGAAGACTTGGCATGTGCATGTCGGGTTTGCCGTCGAGGGTATGGAGGCACTCCCCTGAAGAGGTCTGCCGGGATCGGAACTTTTTTTTGAGTCTCGTTGATGAAATCCAAGTCCTTCTGGTATCTTCTGGTAAAGGTTGTGCGGTTGCTGAAATGTGGGGACGCCAACGCAGGATCTTATGCATGTGTGGTATCCATTGTATACTCACGCTTGGATTGCAGATTGTTTGAGGGTGTCAACCCTTCGAGCATGGGTTGTGTTGAGCTTGTGGCTTCGATCATGCAAGACGAGCCCCAAGGAATCCCTCCAAAAGTCAGGGCAAAGTAAGGCTTCCATGAAGTCACGGGTCTAAAGGAATACTCGGCCAGATCATTTTTGCGCATGCGCTCTTGATCTGGTAATTACAGAGAGTCACCTCGACCGTCTCAGGCGAGGATTTAGGTCCGCATATCGGAGAGCCCCACCCCAAACGCAGATCCATTGATCAAAGAGGCAGGGAACACACACAAGCACACAAGCTTTGGCCAAAGCTATCAGCCCTCGTCTACACGCACAGTCCAGGCTCTGCAACAGAGACTTAAAGCCTCAAGCCCTATCCTTCCCTAGTTCTAGACGCACAGTCACATACAGAAGGTGTTGCGTTGTTGCCGTTGTCTGATGTCAATGTCTGGGCTTGGAGAGCTCAAACCAAGCTTCGCAGTCCAGAAATTTAGGTACAATGTGGCTTCCGCGAGACTCAACTCTCGGAGAACACAGGTCATCGGGCCCAAAGGGGACCGGATGGATCAATGTGTTCACTGGTCTTAGAGGATCGGCCGGCCTAAATTCCAAAGCATGAATGCCTAACACCTGCCTTAACCCAGCATTTTCTGGGGCAAGAGAAAAGGATCTCACCGCTGCTGCCGCGACTGGTGAAAGCTATCTCAACTCACCTTCGCAACCTGTCCTATATACATGTGTTTCCAGCGATTTGGGTCGGTTGTGGGTGCCCTCAACTAGAGATCATCATAGGCTACCATACTTGGCTACATCTTTTGGACCCCTTGAGATAGCATAACGACTAGACAAGGCCTTGGGCATGTTCTAGACTGTCTGTCTGATGAAGATGATGAACTCTCAACTCCAAATCGTGGGCCGCAAATGACGTATCTTCAGGTTTCTGCAGTAACAGGTGTGAGACTCTATGCTTCAGACAATCATACTTTAGCAAAAGCGGGCATGCGTTCCGATGAAGGTATGTGCATCGCACACCAACAACCACAGCACCAACAGCAGCAGCAAGGGCAACGGCAACAGCAACAACAGTGAGGGTGCTGCCGGATAGGCAGATTTCTAGAGTTTTGGGCTCGGGGAAAGTTTGCACGGGATTCTTGACAGAAGGAGGTTGGGGCAAGTCGGGGCCGAGGTTTCCGGGCTCATGGCAGGCAGGGCTGTTTCGCCAAAGCTGAGCGTACCGCTAATAGGACTAATAATGTTGAACATAACCATTGCAATAGTAGTAATAGTAGTCAATAATGATAATAGTAATCTCATCAGTAGTAATAACACTGATAGCAACAATAGCAATAGTAACAATAGTACTAAACATGGTGGTAATTTGCAATACGAAGTAGTAATCATAATGATAATCGTTGTAATGCTAGTAGTAATTTACCTTGCAGGCCTAGAAGGTTTACCCTGCATGGTAAGTACGTCTTGTAATTCCTGGAAGATTTCTGTTTGCCCTCCTTACATAAAGAGTTAAGGTATAACAGACCCTGACCCTGCGCCTCAAACTCCGATTAATCTCCAAAAGATATGATTAACCTTCACCCTCAATTCTAAACTTTGGACCTCAAACATCAATGCTCAGCATACAATAGAGCCCGCAAGTACTAAGAAGGGCCCCTATCCAGCACTTGCTGCAGGGGTACCCTCTAAAGACCCCAAGCCCCAAATAAACTCTAAACTCAAAACCTTAGGTCCCCTGGACTGGCGCGTCTGCGGCCGTGCTGCAGGCGCACTCTGCAACATCCTGAGGCCCTGAAATGGGTGTGAAGGGTTTGAGGTGCAAGCATTGGGGGTCAAGTCGTATGTTGGGCTGCAAAGTTTTCTGGGGTTCACTCTAGGTTAGGTATGATGACTCGGAAGGAAACAGGCAAAAGTCTTGGACGGCCAGGTAGCCTTTCGGCTTGTTAGATTTTTTGGGTATGGGCTATCCTCTTCGAACCGCTGGCCTGCCACTCAATCTACAGTCAGGGCACGCCGTGGGGAGGTTCAACGGAAATGCTCTTCTGAGCGGGATTTCGCAGTCGGCAGGTTTTTGATGTTTCTGAGCGTGCTTTGATTCAGGTCTGGCAGCCTGTTTTTTCAGACTGATTGTTGTGGTGTTGCGCGGTTGGATTGAAACTTTCTCATGACCGCATGCAGAACCGTGGTAGCACGGTGAAACAATCCCATCTGCAGAATCTTGAGCGCGGCTGCACCGTGTCAAGTGTTTCCTCACCCCCCTCTTCACCAGCTGAGTTATTGCTTTCTTTCGTGAAGCTTGTCTGCACCATTCGCCAAGACGCGCGACACAGTCTCCACAGCAATTTCGACATCTCGCAGTATGAGAACCCAAGGAACGATTTCGAGCTTGTGTTGTCCAAGTATGTCCTAAGCCGAGACCATGAACGTGTGAAGCTATCAGGCCAGAGCACTTATTTACCCTGCACCCTGAAGGTTAGGTGAGCCGGCAGCAGTGGAAGTGGAAAAGCAACCTGGCATCTGTAGGTCAGCAAATCACTTCCAAGTTGCAACCAGTTGATAGCCTATAACCCCTTTTTGTGGTAGATCTTAACTAGTGTCTGGACAATACTTCAGGCAGCAAGCCACTAGTGTCACTGGTCTTTGTGTCAGTTGTGCATGTCTTGCTGACGAGAAGATTGAGTTTGGTGGATTCAGGGAATCGAGCATGTGGTTAGCGTGTAGGGAGTGAGGTCTCGAAACCTTGAATCCTGCACGCTAGTGATCCGTTGCTCAAGCTTTTTGATTTCCTCGGGCTTTTATGTCTGCCCAACAAGCACTGGGTTCTGCTGTTCGAGCGTTTACCTTGCGGGGTTCAGGACTTTGGTGTTCTGCCTTCATAGGGTTGTAGGTTAGGGGCTCAGAGCCTTTGTGCTTTAGTGACGGGTTTGGAGTGTAGGGTGTTCAGAGCTCTTCTACGTTCAAACTACTGGAACTACCGACTTCAGGTGGATGATGCAGTGGAATTACAGCTTGTGACTTCGGCCTCGGAGCGGCACCCTGAAACCGGATGCGACCACATAGGGATATTGTGGGGATGTTGTAGGTTCTTTGGGGGTAAATAGGGAATGCAAAGGAAATTGGAAACTACGACACTATTACATGACATCTTTGACAAGCGTGCGCTTGGAAAATCTGGACAAACTTGACCTGGAAGATGAAACAGCTGGAAGATGAAACAGCATGCATCACAAGTATCAACTAAATGACAATGACTATGACACTAGAGACTTCGGCAAGGCCTGACAATTCTCACTGGAGCTTGTGAAGCAATGGAACCCATGTCTCAACATGCTTGCTCATGCCTTGCAGCGATTTTCATGCCACTCATGCAAGCAGCTAACGCATGCAAACTGAAAGACTGCTTCAGGAAACCTATTGTACCACAGAAAAGGAAAGCCACCCCCTGCAGCAATGTCCTTTCCCTCATGTTGGGTTTGTGTTATGTGCGGTTTTTTCCCAAAGAGATGACCGAACACCTTGAGAGCTGGAGCCAAGGTGCACCAAGCTGCTGGTCACAGTTGCTCTCCTGGTGTTGGCTTTCTTTGGAGTGCTTAGTATGGAATCAAATAGTATGAGCAAAGTGTACGGTACAGTATATGATGTGCCTTTTGTTATCAGTCATAGGAGATCCGTGAGGGATGGACATTGGATGTGTGACCGTGGTTTTAACAAGGTCAACACAACCCCGAAACTTGAAAACGACAGCGCACTCACCAGCTTTCAAAATACCGGTGGCCCAGACAACCAAAAAAACTTGCAAAGTATAGTATAGTGTAGTATGGTATAGTACAGTATAGTATAGAGTGTCTAAGGCTTGGGGTCTCAGGGTGTAGGCTGTTTTGGTTGTTTGAGGGGCCACATTTTTTGCAAATCCAGGGAAGCTCACAGAGGTCTATTGTCCACCATTAGCGGGCATTCGTTTTGCCATTTTGACAACGTTCTCTTGAAGTATCCGAAAAATCCCTAGCCCCAGTACCAAATCCAAATCTGCCCCAAAACCGAGCCAAAATCACCAAGACCCAAATCCTCAGGCTCTTGAAGAAGAAGTGAAGCCTGAACGCCTGGCTGCCACTAAGGCATCAGTCTTCGGTCATAATAAGTTTACAGTAGGTAGTTTACGGCCTTGGGTGTGAGGCTGAGGGTTTAGGGTACTCAAGCAGTCGTACCTCGGAGCTATGCAGATGAGATTCGGTTGTCAAGTTGTAGCCACCTGTGATATAATTTGCGCAGATACTTGTAGTGATGGAAGCTTTGGCAAACATCTCGATGTAGTTTCTGGCTCCGTTAAGCACGGTATTATAGCGGGACATCCTATAATGATCCAACCACTTCCTTGCAGGAGGAGCGAGGAAGACACCCAGCAACCCTACAAGAAGGATATGACAAACTCCTCAAAGCTTCCCAGGCTGTAACGGCCGACCCGAACCCTGAGCAAACAATTCACTGACATTTAAACCTTAAACAACTCAAAATGCTGAAAGTGCCAAGCCCCAAGTCATAAGCCCTTCATACGTTCCCAAAGCAACAGCCTGAACTAATGAAAACTCTGAACCCCTGAAACCGTGGAAGCTGAAACACACAACTGGTTGAAATCTTCTGGGTTGCTGTTATAAGATTTAGATATAGTAAACGGTATGGTTACTTTATCATGGTAAGTGAGTTTAATCATAGTCTAGTATTCGTAGACGGTACAGTACAGCTTAAAAGAAAACTACCCTAAACCCTGAACCTATCTTAAACACCCCGGTGCCCCTGTAGGCCCTGGGCCCTGGTATGGCTTTGCCGGGCTTGACAGCCACCGCCACCGCCAGGCTTGGCTGGCTTGGTTGGACTTAGGGTTATAAGTGTTCTGAAGGTTTTCTAGGATTTGTGGGGTTTAGGGTTTCGAGAGTTTATTGGCTTGCAGGGTTTATGGAGTTCAGGTTTGGCAGGTAGGGCTTAGACTCGGGTTTAGAACAGAAGTAGTTAGGTAGGTTTCAGGGTCTAGGTTTTTCAGCAGCTTTACCTACATGTTCTTTTAGTTTTTGTTCTTCGTTGTTCGGGAGGGTTCCGAGGTGATTATAGGTTGTTTCGGTGTCGTGAGCATAGCTGTAATTACGATTGGTCCAGCATTCTAGCAGTATAGCCGTCGTGGAATGAGAGAATCGGAATGTTCCAGCATGGCCAGCAGTAGCCGTAGCCATGATGATGAACTGGCTATCTTTGAGGAGATGGAAAAGATGAAAAACAAATCGGTACCATGTCCGAACAGCAAAGTCTACGTTCTTCTAGACAGGCGGTGGGGTTTTGTGCAACACTTCGCACTATTGATTGTTGGGTCATGGGCATGATGCAAGGAGATTGCCTCATAGCATCGTGGAGAGTGCAGGTGTACCAGACCAAGATGCATTATCAGCATTGTGAGTCATGTTGTTTCACGTAGTAGGCCTTCAGATCACCTTTACATTCATGCATCGCGGATCGTTTGGCTTCAAAACGAAAACGTAGGGAGGAGGCCTAAGCTAGATTGAGCCAGGAACAGCTAAAAGGCGTTTCTTTCCACTTGAATGGTTCCTCCTTGAATCCAGAAACTCTCTGCCAATATTTCCCGAGGTTGCTTGGTTGCCTGGTGAACTTGGTGGCGCTCAGACCCACTGTGCTTCGACAGCAGCGGTTTCCACACACGACTGCCAGAAAAGAAGCTGTACTCGTAGTTGCTGAAGAGGAAGCTTTGCACAGTCCTTGGACAGGACCCTGGTATTCGACTTATTAGTGGCATTCCAGGATATCCGTAGCAGTTCCTGAGATTCCCCTTTACGCCCTTTGCCTTGAGCTACGGGTATGAATCTGTCGGGACTCTGTCAGGGTTCAGTCTGTAGAGGTCCAGCTGCTAATTCTGCCGGCTGCTAGATTCCAGTTTCTTTGGCTCAGTGCGCATAGGCAAAGAACGTGAGCTGGATCACGAGAATCCGTATATGGGAGTTTCTCCAAGTAATTGCTAAGATGGACCCTGCAGTCCTCAAACGCACAAGATCATTGATGATGCCTCCGTTGCAGAATGTTTAGCAATCCCGAGTTTGGATGTCCATTCGTTCTGATTTGCAAGTATGTTCATTTGACAGAACAGTGGCAAAATCCTTCTCACTTTTAATAGCGCCTTCATTTCCTGTCTCTAACTTCTTCTTGGAAGCTTTAAGCTGCAGGAGTCCCCAACGCAAGGTAGATTACAACATGTTTGTATTATTTTCAAACCATGTGACTGGCATTTGAGGTAGATCGATGTAGACAAAATCGAAGGCTCATCCAAACACTATGTGCCCTTCCTTGCAGAAGCCATATGTCTTTGAATCAATAAATCCACCCCTTGCTTTTGATGTGCAGGCTGTATAGAGCAAAACAAGATGCGACGCGTCAGGTTTCCTGACCGTCTGAACCACATTCCAACCTCCCAAACATCCCTTTAAGCCTACATAAGCCGTAGAACCCCTCGCAGTCTTCGCTCCAACAATAGACAAGAAACTCTTAACGTTGACCCCAAGCCCCAAACTTGCAACCCTAAAACTAAGTTTTACATCCCTAAACCCAAGCCCTACATTGTAAGCCCCAAGCCCTATCCCAACACCTAAACCCATCCCCTAGACCGCTGTCGCTTATCTTTGCAGCAAGGCCTTAGCAGAACTTCAGTCCCTGGGGTCGCTCAAAGTCTTCGCGTCGCTGGTGGATCCGGATGCCTTTGGCTTCCTGGCTGTGGGACTGTTGGGGGTGGAAGGACCCTCTTTAGCTCGTCAAACGGGTAATGTGGGGGAAGTGTAGAGAGATTGAATGGATTTCTGGGGTGTAATCGCGGGTTTCGGACAAGTTTGAGCACCATTTTGGGGTGCTTCTGATAATGATTATATAACTCTTGATACCGTGGAGAGCCCCGCCACACAAAGATTTAGCGTTGAAGTTTTACCTGAAAACCGAAAGTATATAGAATCACAGTCTTTGTTTGGTGGCTCTGTTCATCGGATTGGGCCATCTTCGTGCCTGCTGTTGAGGTCTAGGTAGGCCTGTGGGACGTTATTTGGCGGGGTCTGATTGGTGGGACCCAGAAGGCTGCTTGCAGTCCTTTGCAGGTTCAGGGTGGGTCCGCCTAAGTTTGACGTTGCAAGTAGGTCATGGCTGTTGTACGCTACGCTGTTTTTGTTTCGGTCGTCAAGTTCAGGTCATTTTGCTCAGAGTTCAAGGCTCTGAGGACCAGAACCTGTCCAATCCATTTTAAAGCCGGAAGGGCCGAGCGTCAGAACAGGATGCCTTTAGGGACCTTAGGAATGTACGAGGTGAATCTGGCTCTTTAGATGTCTGTATTTGCGTTTTTTGCAAACGAGGATCACAGTGCTTATACTATGCATACAGGACATGTACACAGAGTTTTTCCATTTTCGGGTTCTTGCTGTTTCAGAATGCAATGACAAATTCGCTCTGTCCCTTCCTCAGCCGGGTTCTTGTCTTTTTTCTTATCTCATGAAGCTGTTCCTGCAGATGCCCGACAAATTGCTGATATCATTGCCGTGGAACCTTTATATACCTCTAGCAGCATGGTAGACCCCAGAACCTAAATATTGCATGTGGCAAGCTTCGCAACTTGCGCGGAAGCGTTCGCAACTTCTTCTTGCTTGGGTTGGGGAGGAGGAGGGTGGGATAACTGCGTGCGTTCTCATCCTCGGTTCGTGCTTGCAGCCTCGGACTCATGCTCTTGCGTGCAGGTGAGTGAAATTAGCTCGCGACGCGCAACTTGGTTTTCAGGGCATTCGATTCATTTGAAGCCCGTTCGATGCATAGTTCAAACTCAAGGAACTTGCCAAATTTAACAGGATGGGCAACGAGTCTGTCCGCTTGTCGACCTATTGCCACTGCTTGAAGTACGTAAATGCTGGGACATTGCTCTACAAGGAGCTGGTCCATCGTGCTACGCCAAGTGCAGCCAGAGGCTAGAGCGATCAAAATTGGAGCGCGTATTGCAAGAAATGTTGGGATCACATTTTCCAAAGTCATTGCCGTACGCAGTACCTCGGGAACCCTGACGGTTGGGATTTTGCGTTTTATAGGTAAGAAAGTGCAGCTCGAGGCCTTAGAATCTTAGAAACCCTGATAATTAGCAACATCCTTGGGTCTCGCTGAATCGCCCAACTTGGCAATGTGCCAAGACCCCGGATTCATGCACAGAGCAGTACTCTGCTATTTCCTTCCCTACTTAACTCAGGTATCCCCCTTCAGGTTCCCGGTTACGAGCTGGGTGAGGGTACCCCCTTTATGAGACCAGTTCGTGTGCATGGAGTGCCGCGTCCCGCATCATGTTATGTCAAAAAATTGCAATGGATGCCCCCTCATATTGTAAGAACAAGCTATTTTCCCCTGTAACAGGGGCTGGTGCCGTCACCGTGAGAGTTAAGGGGGTCCCCCCCACCGTGCCCACCAATCGGGGGCGGCGACGTGGTACCCTGTCTTTCCCCATATTTCCCCAAAAATGAGGGTTTTTCAACGCAGGGGAGTCTAAAGAAACAAACAAAGATGTGAAGCGCTAAAACGGAAACAGAAGGAAAGCACGCCCATGAACAGAACAGATATGGTGTGTATATACATGAATATAAGAGATTATATGACCATACGTACTCATTTTCCGCCATGCTTGTCTCTACACTTGCCTCGCACAATCTCGCACAAGTACTTGGTACCATGTCTCCGGGGCTGTGCCCGGGAAGATCATGTGAGGATTAAGCACCCGTGCATGGTACCACGTCCCCGTGGCTGGAACCCGGGAAGATTATGTGAGGATTATATAGAGGGGTAATATGTGGACCATGTGAGGATTACAGAGTTTATGTGGGGATCATAAAGGGATTATGTGAGGATCATACAGGAACCATGTGAGGATTATATAAGGGTTCCATAGGGATTATATAGGGATCATGTGAGGCCACGGGGACTTGGCATATATGCATGTGTGTATGTATATATATATATACACATGTTTTCTATGTGTACATTGTATTTGTACCATTCATGGGCATGCTCCCCTCGATTCTTTCTTCCTTCATCTCTTCATATCTCTGACCTATCTCTATATTTCTTTTTGTCATACACTCATATTTTGATGTGTCCTTCCCATTTTATGAAGCATGGCCATGGATTCTCTCCCCATTTTATAGCTGTTGTACTTTTGCACGATATGCACTGACGCGCGCGCGCTCCCCCCCCCCGCCATTTAATAAACCACATGTGAACTCATAAGGACTTTTAATGGATTCCCATCCCCACATTTTAGAGTAGAGAATGATTGGGGGGAAGGGGGGTAAGGTCATCCTTGCTCAGGTACTGGCAAGGGCCAGGACGACGAGAACGATCCGGAAGTCATCTCCACAAGGGCTAGCTTGCTCTGCGGCCGGAAGCTGGGCATGAGATATCAATAGTAGAAGAAGAAGTAGCAGTAGCAGTAGCAGTAGTAGTAGTAGTAGAAGAAGTAGTAGAAGTAGTAGAAGTAGAAGTAGAAGTAGTAGTAGTAGTAGTAGTAGAAGTAGTAGAAGTAGAAGTAGTAGAAGTAGTAGAAGTAGTAGAAGTAGAAGTAGTAGTAGTCGTCGTGATAGGAATGGTAGTAGTAGTAATGGTAGTAGTTAGTAGGGGTGGTAGTGGTAGTAGTAGTAATAATATTAATAACGGTGATAGTATTATAAGCAGCAAAAGTAACAGTACTTAGTACCTTTTCTAAATGGAAATCAGAGGGACATCACATGGAAAATGGAACGGATGGTGGTTGTTATGGGGACGTGTGGGGTTCAAGGTAGACCTAGCAAGTAGTGGAGGAACAGAAAAGAAAATGGAAGCTACTTCATTAATTAGGGTTTAGGCTTCAGCATCACGGAACTTGGTAAGTAGGGGTTTGCTGCATTTGGCGTATAGGCGTTGTTCGTCTACAGGCGTTGTACGTACCCCTGACCCTCCAAGTATCGCGTTCCACAAAGTACGGATCCCATTTTCGGAGCTCCAAAATCAGGATTATAGTCTCCTGGAACATTTAAGGCGGACCACTAGGAGGACCACTGTTCTTCGAAGTGACCGCATTTTGTCCTCTGAGATTTGGGTCTAGGATAAGGATTCAGGGTTTGGGCCTCCGGTTTGTGCGCTCTGAAATTCTCGAGCATTGTTCTGAGCAGTGTTGCAAAGGGTTCCGAAAGGGGACCCTATTTGTCCCTGCAGTGGCGGACAGCCAGAGTCTGCAGCAACTCTGTTGCTATCTGCTTTAATTAAGCGTATGTAGCCTTGGGCTTACAAGCGACGTATGAAGCCTCAAATTGGGGCAGATGCCTCTTGCTCAAGCTGTGCGACCCTTTTTTTGAGCCCTTCATGGTGGGTGTTGATGAAGCCAGGTTGACTTTGCCAAGCCCTTTCCAAGCCCTAAGCCTAAACCATGGACAAAGCTCAGAAACCCTAAGCACGCAGCCCTAGGTGCCGAGCTTTGCTTTACCACCCTCTGTTCTGAGGTTGGTGGGTGCCTTTCCTGACCGCCTTGACGCGGTTCTTGGATTTGGTTTGGGTGTTTGCACAGCTTAGAATTTGAGTTTTTTGATTTCTCAAGCAAGGCTGAGTGTTTATGCTGGACCAACCGAGCAAGTGAGAGAATTTGTCTGCAAGAGCTTTTGCAAATCTGCATGATGTCACGAAGTATCTTTCGTGTCATAATTTGTAGACATAAGAGTCCTGGTGTTGTAGTAGGAGCCGCTTGCTTTCTGTAAACGTTGAAATGGCCTAGGTCCTGGAAGCGGATCTGCTCAAACGATTGTCTCGGCTGGTGGAGAGTGACATGGTTTTGGCTTTGCTTTACGGTTCAAAGTCTATCGGTTTGGAGCTCTAAATTGGGTTCTGGGTTTCCAGGCTTTAGTGTTGGGAGTTTTTTTTCAGATTCAAGGGCTTGAGGATTGAAGGTATGATGTTTTACAAGTAGAGTCAGGCTTTGAGGGTCTGGGGGCTGGGGATTTGAAGCGCTTTATGCATCGCTTTTTGGAGTTTCAGGTCAGGGAGGGCTTTGTTTGGACACCTGATGGTTCGGAGTGTAGCAGAGGTACACTGAAGGATCATGACAGTTTCTGGATGGTTGCAAAGAGAACCTGAACATGATTTTTTGAGGGGATTCGCAGGGACAGATGACCAACAGTTTTTTTGAGCGTTTAGCAGGACATGACCTGACACCGCAAGACTGGCTAGCTAAAAGTGAGAGAATGAGACGGAATATTCTAGCTGCTGAGGAGCTTTACGCGGGGCGCTATAATCCCACACTTGATTATGCAGAAGCCTCAAAGCCTCAAGGTCGAATGCTGTGGACAGATTTATTGTTGCTTTTGTAGCTTCGAGAGGCTTGCATGTTTTGGACATTCAAGCATGAATGACGTATTGGTTTTGAAGATTGCCTTGGGGTAGCTTGTATTCGAGAACGCCAAACCTTGCAGCCTCTACCCAGCCAAGGCTCTAAACAAACTTTGCTCCAAGGTGGACCTGCCAACCCAAAGCCCTGAACACTCCGTGAAGCTTTGAAGACTCGAGTTCTGAACCCTCAACCCTACACCATGATCCTAGTCCTGCCTGAATTCTGTGCCTTCACGTTGAGCTTTCTCTAGCTGCCTCGTTCTGTTTTGGGACAAGTATCCTCCTGCTCAGGAAGAATCCTGACCAATCTTGAGAAGATCCAGCTTAAGTCCCAAAGCCCCCAAAAAAGCCAAGAACTGGACGTGGCAGCGGTTGTCAGAAGTGCTCAGAGCTTCAGCTTCTATTTCAATTTCATTGGGTTTAGGCACGAATTTACGGTGTAGTGTTCGGGGGCAGGGTTCTGTGCAGGATGGGGATTTCCAGAAATACATACGCTTGGAGTGTCCTGAAATTGAGTACGGTCTCGTTTTCGGTGCACGCAAGGCTAGTCCTGTGTTCAGAAGCCGGATGTTGTTAAGAGAGTGAGGTTTGCTGCAATTCGTACTGTAGCGAGCCTCATGTGTCCATGGAGATTCTGAAGCTGCAGCGCGCGGTTCGGGGGGTATCTTTAGTGCCTGAGGCTTGGGATGTGGGCTTCAGGCTTCAGAGTCTCAACGCTCAGGTGGCAAATTTTTGCATGCTACGCGTTTTGGGCATTGTTGGCTCCATGAGTTTCTTTCAACATTTCTCGCTCGGAGATTCAGATGTCTCCGCAGCTTGGGGTTTCAACTGAGTCACATCCGAAGGCCATCTATGACATGTAGACGCCCGAATACTTCCTCAAGCGGCTCGTAGTTCTTATAAAGGAACTGAGGCACCACTTGAGATGCAGGCGAACTGCATGGATGTGGAGTGGGCATACTGCAGTCTTTGCCGTAGTCATCGTAGTGATGTGACACTGACTCATACTAAAAGTTGAGTCGTCTGCACATGAGGGTTCAACGCGAATGGCGGCATTCTAGGAGCGTGTTTAGAAGGTCTTCTCTGTTTTCAAGAACGACGCCATGCGGCAAGTGCCCCGTCCCCCCACGCTCAACAGGTTGAAGTAGATCCACGGCAACCCCCAAAAAGGTACTCCCCTTGAAAGTCAATTTCTCAGAGGCTCTGCCTGACCTCTGGCCCCTAGGAATCTGCCCCAAGGGTAGCGATTAACGACTGTTTGTGTAAGTTCGGTGTATGATGTTGGCTGGAAGCTCCAGATCCATCTTGTTCTCACATCTTATCCAAGACAGCTCGAGCATTGAGAATCCCAATCCTAGAGCTCCAAGCGGCTGCGTCGAAACTTAAGCATGCCCGGCTAGTGCTGGTTCGTAGGGAATGTTCCTAGACAGTCCCCCATTATCCTTGCTAAAGCCCATTCCTGCATTCTCAACCGAATAATAAGCCTCATGGATAAGGAATCGCGATGACTTGCAGCCTACGCCTATTCTGGAGCTCTCGCCTAGTTTAGTGGCTGTCAGAAGCTAGGGGTACAGGTCTTAGGTTGGGGGTTCAGGGTTGAGGGATTAGCGTTCAGAGTTTAGGATTTGGGTTGAGGTTGCTTAGTTTTCGGATTTAACATAAACAATCCCGCAACATCCGCGATGCCATGCTACACTTCAACAACCTCAGAAAGCCTGGCACGCAGCTCGCGGCTGGGGGAATTTATCTCAAAAAACATGTGAGTCCCCTTCACTGCCCGTGTACCCGTCGGATCCCTAAGAGTAATTACTCGTGTGTTGAGAAGCTCGAAGCTTTGAACCCTAGACCCAAACCAGAATCCCTAAGTGCCGAACCCTTACACCTGCATGCTTAGATTTCGAAATTTGGGTCCCATTTTGTACCAAGGAGTCCCACAACTGGTAATGTGGCTCGACGTGATTCCTTAACCCAAAGCTCTTAGCACCAAAACGAGCCTACCACAATAGCCAGAAATCTGGAGAGTTTGCCCGACTGGTTTCAGAAAGCAGTGCGCGCGGGCATCAGTTCAGGTACGACGCTCACAACCCACAAGCCCCAGCAGGCAAATGAAATATTTAGGATTTAAGAATTGGGGGTATTGGGCCAGGCTTGAGTTTGGGGAGCATTTAGGAGTCAAGGTTGAAGGGGAGGTTCAGGAGGAGCTATGAGTGAGGTCAGCAAAGCTACAGTCATTGCCTAACTGGGGGGGCACCCCCATGTCTTCAAACACTCCCATATCCCTCTGTGGAATCTTTGCACCCCACTGAAGTATCCTAAGAGCTTCTCCCAAGTCCAAAGCCCTAAGTCCTAGGCAGAACCTAGACCCCAAATCGCTCAAACCCTATAACCTGAACCCTCAAGCCCTAAAGCTCCAGTTTCCAGACACTAAACCGACTAAACCCATCGCATAGGACTGGCTTGACCCGGCCCTGCGCCTTTTGGTGTCTATCCTGCTCAAGGCCTACGGTGTTCACAGTATCTGTAAAAGCAAAAAAGTTCAGGGCCTGTTTTTTGGGGATTGAGGGTTTTCTGATTTGTTTGCTTTGTTGCAGGGTTTGGGGTTTACGTTTTGTGGCTTTGGGCTTTTGCATTTGCCGTGTAGGGGCACGGGTCTGGACAATATTGAAGGTGGACATGGAAAGCCTGCTCATGACGTATAGCCCCCATTAAATTGCAGACGAAGCTCCTACAGCCTTTAGATGTACAAGAGATTTTGATCGTAGCTCATGCTGGGTGGGGAGCAAAGACCTGAAAGCCCACTCGCACGCCCACAAAGCCAAGAGAAACGAGCATGGTTGTTGTAGTTGTGTGATTGTCCAGTGCTTGTAAGGCTCCAGCAGACTTTCGACACAGTTTATGACTTCCACGTGTACGTGAGAACCCTGAGCTAGAAACTTGAGAGACCATGTCTCAGCACGAACTTACCGCTTCGAAGCCTCAGGCACTATAAGCTTGAAGCCCGAATCCAGAAAAACTCATGTTCAACTGTAAGCCTCATTTTAAAAACCTGAGGCTTCAGCCGTGAACCTAAATCCTTGACTTAGACCCTGTGCTGGCCCCATAGCTTCGGCCCTGCCCTTCCCTTCCACCTAAAGTCCGAGGCTTTGATCCTACGCTTTAACCTTAAACCTCCCCCAACCCTAATACCATCTCCCAGATTCTTGCACAGTGCCAAGCATGAATCTGGAAGCTCCATGGATCAGGTCCCGGGTTCTGTACAGCGCCTTTCAGAAGAGGTCGTCTCTGCTCTTCATGTTCACGTTATGGCCAACCTTAAGTAAATAGAATGCCGTTACTATCATTAGTACTTTGGATAGTCATCTCTAATCACATGGCGGACGGCAGGGCCAGTAGTCAACATACTGGTGTTGTGGGCAGTCATCCGGGAGGAGATGGAATATTGAATGTTGTGCATATGCTTTTCGTGCT
Source organism: Symbiodinium pilosum (assembly GCA_905231905.1). Classification (NCBI taxonomy): domain Eukaryota; class Dinophyceae; order Suessiales; family Symbiodiniaceae; genus Symbiodinium; species Symbiodinium pilosum. The sequence goes on along the minus strand of CAJNIZ010043682.1, from coordinate 100,860 downwards.
GCTGCAGGCCTGAGGGTCAAGTACCCAAGCATAAGGCTTTAGGTACCCAGAGCCTTTCGGCATCTAGTATGTGGGACCTGAAGCCCAATCATTTGAATGCGAGGGTCTATGGCATAGAGGCAAAGGTCTAGAGGCAAAGGTTGCATGGGGCATCAGGCGTTCAGGTCTACTGGGATCTTGTCCCTTGCTTGTATGCATGGTCATATGCCCTGTCGTAAATGAACATGGCCAAAACACGAGTTTCTGACGGTAGTAGCCTCATCTACTAAGCAGACATTTAGACCCGAGAATCTGCAAGTAGCCTTTATCACTAGTCTGGCTCCTTACATGCTTCATTAAGACGTAGAGAAAACACTGGACTGACATAGGATTCCGCAATGTACTGCCCAACAAAGACAAGGAACCCCGCGATTTCACACAGCACAGTGTTTTGAAACACATTATATTTCCAAGGGTTCTGAACGTCATGCCACGTTGATATTCGCCTACTGCTTGGACCATAGTACACATCGGAAGCGCCACCTTTCATCTCTCCTACGCAAGCATCTTCAAAAGACCTTGGGATGGTCTAGCCTGCTCATCATGGTACTTCTTGCGCTCTCAGAATTCAGTTTAAGAGAGACGGGCCACGTAAAGGGTTTAGTGTTTTGGGTGAAGGTTCAGGGTCTATAGGCTGCAGCTGTTGAGCAGGGACGAACCCGAGAATGCCCTAAAGAAACCTGGCCACCCTGCAAGGTATAAGGATTCCCAATGTCCAGGGGTACTCTGGCGGCATGAAGCCTGATAATAATGTTCTTTGTTGGAGGATGGCCCATCACCGCTGCGGCCGCTTTTATGCCGGCTCTGTGTGCCTTTTGTGCAAGAAGAGGGGTGTGTGAAAGGGTATTAATTAGATGTCTGAGGGTCACGCTGAGGGACATCTTAGGGTCAGGAAGCTTGTATGTAACAATAGAGAGGATACCTTCTTTGCTATGCAACTTTTGAAGTTTAGGATGCGCCCTGTTAATGATCTCTACATATTACTGTGCACATGCTGTATACGTTCAGTGCTGGTGCCAGCCACAGTGCTAATAAGCTGTGGGTTCGGGACATGTTACAGGCGTGAAACATCTGTGAAATGCCACAGCTCAATAAGGCCTACAGTCGAAGCCTTTCAAGAGATGAACATCTGTATGGTAAGAACTATCGCAGAAAAAGCGCTCCGCTTTGAAGAGCCCCACCAGAACGACGAAAGACGCGAGAGCTTCACCTATCTTAGCATCCTCACCCTTGAGCAAGTAGAACGCTCTTCATGTGTTCAACAGCCACCGGCGTCTGTCAGATGCGGAGAACCTTGTAGACTTAGAAGTTCATGGGTAGGTGCAGCTATGGCTCAGCAGGCGAAACACGGTTTCGACTTGTTGTAGGGCACTCAGAGGCATGCTCAGGAGCACCTAGAATGTTGAGAAGTTGCGAGCTTTACAGATCCTTAAGTGCCTCTTTATCCCGATTCAAGGCCGTCTGTCCACCTGATTTCTAAAGTGAGAACTGCCAGTAAGCCGCCAAGTAGAAAGGAGCTCGTGCGTTCTTTGCGACCAGCAGCTCACCTGCTGCCAGCGCAGGCACTGGTGTTTCACAGGGTTGGATGCGCGGCTTTGAGTTCAAGGCTTAGGGGAGTGATCCTGGAGTTTTACAGCCCCAATGCTGTCTAGACATCCAAAATGTCAGCATTGCACTGCTGTTTTTATACCCTCAGAGAGCCATGGAATTTAGCAGTTGAATCTTCAATTTTGAAGCTTGCAGGGTTTGGATCTTAGTCTCAGGTTGCATGTGTTCGGCTCACCTGGTCCCCGGCCTTGCATGTGTTTTCCCACTCATCATGCTCCTTGCGTGTTCTGGAGTGTGATAGGGCCTGGGAACATATCCGCTGAGCAGGTGCACTGTGCCATGTTTTGGAGCTTTTACTACTAACAATAATGACATTAACTATCATTGCTAATATGAATATGCGCAACATACGCCACTCCAGGCCCTTGGGACTGCAAAATACACAGACTTCAAGGTTACGTTTATCAACGCAATCGCGTTTGTAGGTGGCCTTGGGGCGGTGTCCCGGAATTTATCACAGAGCTCGCAGTCGTGGGCTGCCTTACCCTCCCCCAAACTAACGTGGAACCCCATAGAGCTTCGAAAAGAGCAGTCGTATACATACTGCTGATACTAAACATCCTTCATGACCTTCATAGGGTATAATACCATCATGACCACAATTCTCGCGGGTGTAAGGTACTTAGAGGCATGGAGGATTGTTAGTATCCACCGTATGGTTTAGTTGCGGATTGCATGTAAGTCTTTTTGTTCAGGATTCTTTCGTTTGAGCTGTAGCTGTTGCCTCATAGTAGAATAGAACAGGAGTAGGTTCACAAAAAGTCTTGTCTTCTACAGCCCCAAAATCCATTAATATGTACAGGCCCTCCAAACCCCAGCGGAGAGAACCCCCAACCATAAGGCACGATAAACTCCTCAACTTTGAATCCCACGCCCAAGAACCTACTCCTCAAGGAGGGCACAGTGGCTTCTCGTCTCCGGGGTAACCTTGCTCTGTGCCTCTCTTGCAGCGCCATGTGGCTAGAGGGTTTGGAGTTCAAGGTTAAGATATACATTGCAACAGTTGCTGAACGGAGGCGTTTTCTTTTTAATGGCAACCGCCATGGTCCATGCCTTTCGGAGTGCAAAAACGGTAAGGGATGACTGGAACTGTTGAAACATTTGTGCCATCAGAGCAGAGCTGTACCCCCAACTCTTGTCCTCCTGCAGGTTGCATACTTACTTCATTAGTCACGCATGTGGAGCATCAGCGCGCTAATTAGAGAGCATGTCGCGAGGTGTCCCATTCATGTGGGGTACTGCAGGTCATCACGACCACTCACGACCCGCAAAACTTCACACCGGACGTGCGCTGCAACCCCAAAGTCAGAATGATTCCTAAAGCAAAGCTTTTTTTTCCCCAGCCAAAGCCTTAAACACTTAATCCTGAGCCCCACACAAGCCTAACGCCGTGAAGCCCACACCCAATGAATGCCTCACAGGCTGTTCGGTACGCTTAGCGAGCTCCAAATGAGTGAGCAGGCAGCGCTCTGGAGCCTGTGCAGAGTTCGTTCGGGATTGAGATTTGAGAACTTTTCCAAAAACTAGGGGTCCCTTCTTGTGTGGTTTCTATTGAGGAGTTATGGTTCTCCGCGTGGTTTAGGGGATCCTTATATTGCTTATTTGGAAGTACTCATCCAGGGAGTGCTTCCTTTTCTTAGCTTGTCCCGATATCTCCCCGGGATCCGTAGGGGCACACTTTTGGGAACTCCCATGGTTGCGGCCCTCACCTGGAAATCCTAGGGCCGTAACAGAATTTCAAGTATCCCTGGTGGTTGGGGTCAACTCCCCTAATCTGCTATTTGTGGCAGGCCCCCAGACCGCTGGCTGAGCTGGACCTGACAAGCCTTGTGGAAGTTTTCATAGACATCCTGCGCAAGGCTTGGGGGTGGGGTTACTTGCAACCCTATTTACCAATACAGTTTTGTGGGTTCTGCCTAGAACTCTGAAGTTCAGGGGATTCTGGGTTCAGGGCCTTTAGGGCGTAGGGCTGGTATGGTTTGTGGCTTATGGTTCACTGTTGTGAGTTCAGGGATTGGGCTATTTTATTTCGGTTGATACATTCTATTTCGTCTTTACGTGAGTAGCTGCAAAGGGATTCCACAGGGATGCGGCCCAAGAATGATAATACTGTTTCTAATAGTAAAAACAATTCGGGTAATACCAAGAATAGGCATTGTTCAAGCAGCTTTATCATGGCATTCTTGCGTGTTGAAAACCAAATGGGATCCCGACGTGTGTGGGGAAAAAAGGCATCCGTCAGGAGACCTGCCCCCGCCTTGCCTCACCTCGACTCCAGGAGTAGCACATTGACATGGTCTCATCTAGTTCAACCACCAAAGAGAACACTGCTCACTTGTGCTGTGGCTCCAGAAGGTTGCTCCGCAGATATGTGGAACACCGTTCCGGCATCACCTCGGCATCCACAAAACGCACTAGACACCCAATACACTTCTAAACTTTGTCGGTTCCCTAGATGCAAATTCAGTCCGCTCCGTCAGAAATCCTGAGCCATACATCCTCAAAACCAAGCCTGGAAGGTGAGTCCCGGCCTTCAACCGAAACCCCACCCTAAGCCAACCAGGAGAGGGGACCAGCACAGCACAATCTGGGCGTGTGTGTCACAAAGCTCGCGCAGAATCCGAGATACAGAGAGCAGGCTTGGCTCCGAAGCTCTTACTGAAGGAGCTTGATTTAAGCATCTAGGCATTAGAGAGCCCGTTTGAAGGATCACAGACACATGCGGCGAATCTTTGACACTTGGCTTCAGGGTTGAGGGATTTGGGCCTTGGGTTGCCGACTGCCTCTCATCTGAAGGGTAGCAATTGTCGTCATCTGTTGAGCTTGACCTCGCGACTGCAATTTGACAGCGCTCCCCCATCCAGCTTGCTAATTCCCGAGGCAGCCGTCCCAAGTTGATTCTCCGCGTGAAATTCCCCATGATGTTTTCTGGTGTGAAGGGATGACTTTTCCGCATGGAAGGCGGTTTCTGCGCAGGAGAGCCTTTTCTCTCGGACTCATCTTATTCTTTTTTTCAGGAGCTTGTGGACGTGGATTCCTTAGCTGAAGGTGATGGATCGTGGAGTTTCTCTTGAAGATGCCCAAAATTGCTTGCTGGGAAGCCTGCTCGTGAATTTTAGTGCACTTGGACAGAACTGTTTCGGGAGATGGGACGGGATGATTGCAGCAACGCTCTCCCCTCTTACGTGATGGACACGAGCCAAGGTCGTCATCCAGCTTGGGGTCCTCCTTAAAACATGGTCCTCTTGCAAAAATCTCTGCTACTGTAACTCCATAACCCTGATTACACAAAGCCGCACCAAGAGGTGCGGGAGCTGAATGGCCTCGAGTCGCTACACCAAATTCAGCTTCCCAAGGCGAATCTGTGTACTGTAGAAGGCTGAGTGACTCGCGTCTCAGAATTTTGGAGTTGGGCTTCAGGGCTGTTTCGGTTTATGTTTTCTTTATGGTCGGAGTGATTGGCACGATCATCCCTCGCCTGTTTATTCGGAGGCTTTGCTCTTCGACTCAAGTATATGGTGAGCAAAACGACTTTCCAAAACATCGGGAGGTCCTAGGCTCGTCTTTTGGTGCTTTCTCTGGTTGACACAAAGATAAAGGCAGGGCTCCAGCTTGGGTATACAGGGACCGACTTTATAGAGGTATCTGGGAGCACTGACATAGAAGGACCAGCCAGTTTGCAGACAACATCAGCGTTGCACGTCTGTCAGTCCGCCTAAACATCAACCGAATAGTGTGCTTATAGGTGATGTCGACGTGATGTCGCCCTTGCGCGTAAGATGACAAGAGAGCGGAAGCACGTAGAAACTATGCAGCGACTTCAGCTAGGTATGGCAAGCATGCCCATACAGTCAAGAGTTTCCCGGTAAGGTGTGCAAGACGGTAAGCATTATTGACAAGTTGTCTTTGCTTGCGACGTAGCGATGCGCCACCATACAGAGGTCCTGGACTGTAGTGGCCTGGACTGACCTGGCTAGGAGTACTCAGCTTCCCTTTGAACATCCATCTGTTTGCGTAGTGGAATGGTAGAGGCAGCATGCACAACGAGCCTCCCCCAAGCACAAAGTTGTGACACCTTATCTACGTCTACTTGTCAGTGAGCTTGGAGTTGTTGGTTCTGCGAGCATAGTCTGGAATTTAGGATGGTAGGATTCGCAGACTCGTCTTGTTGAAGGTGAACTCACAGAAAGAGAAGGACATGCGGCAACACCGACTGGAGAACCTCAGCTACATGAAGGGCTCGGCTTTCGTATCTAGATCGTGCAGTGCCCGGACACTCATCCACATGCTGTGGAGCAGGGACTCACATGGAAGTCTCTCCAAGTTAGAGAGCCTGTTTATTTATGGGGTCCAGAGAAGCAGGATCCCACAACATGGAGACACTGAAAACGAACCTTAATTTTCTTGCAGTGCTAGGCGTGTACAAAGCTTGTGCATCATCATGTGGTTTCCCGGATTCTCAAGCAACCCAAGCCAGACTCACTTACAATGGTATTACTCTCATGGTTTGTATTGACATTGAAGTTAGACATGAAGCCCCACCATTCGACATTTCACATGTGCGAAAGGCCAAGGGTAGTCGCAGAGCAGCGGATCAAGAATTGGTGAAAAGCCCAAAACCCGCGCCCCGGTTGCTAAAACCCATGCCCAAAGCGTGAGCACCTCAGCCCTATATCCCTTGCCCTCAAACTAAAACATAAATTTCGAAGCCGTTTTTTCAAACAAAGGACCTCGTCGGAAGATCGGCGAAGAGAGGTGAATCTGCGAATGCAGCAGAAGCAGGCGTTAAGCCCATGAACGCTGTAGGTTTCAAGAATCCAGGTTCAAGGTGTAGGTTCCCTGCTATGTTTGCCTGTACACGTGATACACAAAGCCTGAGCAGTATGATATCTTCAAGGGCCTACAAATCCGATCACACAAAGCAGTCCCAAGTACCTGGAGGATTTGGGGCTGCTGAATTAGAGGGTTCTATGGCTGTCAAGGAAAGACCTGGTAAGACAAGTTGGAGCGGCACATGCTCTTGGCAAGTAAAAGGCTCGTCTAGATTTAATTCACCTGTCCTGCAGTTGGCGTTTTGCATTTGGATTGCTTGCCCACGATGGGCGCAAGGTTACATCAGGGGTAAGAGAAGCGTCTCCATTATCAAGGCCTGACACCTCAAGAAGACGCCGCTCGCTAAGAAGGTCCTGTTGCATACCTTGTGTCAGGTATGGCTATGCTAATCCCGCCTAGACCCTTGTCTCGCAAGTTTCCATAGTCCATAGTAGTTTCTTGTAGTGGTAGCGGGTTTCCATGGATGACAGCTCCGGGATTCCCAAAGACTTCTGCATGCCATTGCAAGACGCGATGGTGCATGGAATTCGCGAAAAGAAGCGATCAGCCTCCAGCATTTTTTGCGTAACGAGCTCCAGGTGGGAACAAGGGTCGGTAGGGCTAGAGTTGCAGTTGAAATTTCGTTTGATTTTTTGGATGTTGGGCAAGGGCCTTCTGCATTTCATGGTGTGATTTGATGTAGGGCAGTCATTACAGTCAGCTGTGGACCCGTACCACTCATCAACCTATAAGTGCATAAAGCTAGACTGCGTTGCTGTTTGGAACTCTAGTTTTACTTTCGGAAATTGAATTCCCAGAAAGGTTTACAGGGGAATCGCTCCGCATGTTTTGGTGCCTTCCCACAGAAGGCAAACACGAGCTAACTGCCAAAACAAATCCAAAACATTCGAAAATCTGTTCGCGGATTTTGCGAAGGGCAGGGGGTAGTTGGTCAAGTCTTTAATACTAGCGGTTGAACTTTGGGCTGCGCGCGTGGCTGCTTTCAAATCTGAACGTTCCAAGCCGTCGCCCCAAACTCTGCTTTGAGGAGTATCCCTCAGGGTTGCAGGATCCTAGAAAAGTTCTGACGAGTACTTGAAAGAGGACCCCATGCACAATATCTGGAACATCTTCAGACCACTGGGTGCAGGCGTGTGCAGTTCTCATTTCGCTGTCTGCCTGCAAAGCTGAAGGTAGCCGAGCCATATGAAGCCTGCCATGGAATGTCAACGATGAACAGGCAAGATAGGACTGCCCGCACCCATCCTGAGCCCAGCCCACATTGCGTCCAGCAGCGTACACAAAAACCAATTTGCAGGCAAGGCAAACTCCCCAGTGTGGTATGTAACCCATGAACCATCCACCCCGAAGTCGACAACTCGTCACCCTGACATCAACCCAAGCGAAAGGGACGTTCCCAAAAGCATCGCCGGCATAGTAGAATCGTAGAAGCCCAGTCACGGGATGCCTAGTCTAGTAGCCTCCCCAAGACGATGCTTAGGGAAATTAGACACATAATCCCATGAGTCGATGGCTTCCGACGCAGTCGGGCAATGCGCTGGGGCCTTGGGGTAAAAAGGTTCAAGGCTTGGGCCTTGGGCTCAGGCTGCTAATTGCGGTACTGTAGCTTGAAGCTCGACTTCAGGGCAGTCGAGGGGCTGGCTGACAGTTTGTAGGATGTGGAATGAAGGCCCAGGAATGGTTTTGGGTTTGGGAAGCTGTTCTCGAGAGTTTCGCATAGGATGACAACAGAAGCATCTGGGAACTATCTTGTTAGAATATGTTCTGTCATAGGTTCAGAATGAAAAATCATAAGACCCTCTTTTACGCAGAACATGCAGCAGGAGTGCTGTACTTATGTTTTTCTGCATGCCATGACATTTTTCTGAAGCAGCTTTGCAGAACGCGGTAGCATGTACCCAGAAGCTCATGTAAGTCCTTTCAGTCTGCGCGTAAAATCTTTGCAGAACTGCCAACAACATTGATGTTTACGGTGTTTTTTTTTCGGCTTGTGCCACAGCCTCTAGTCCTGTATACCCTCAGGATCGTGCTCAAAACAGTTTTTTCAAAGCAGAAGAGCGCGGTCTCGCTACAGTCCCCTCCTAACCTGGTAGGAGTTTCTCAAACAGCGGGGTCCCTTAGGGATCTCCAGGGCAGATAGGATTATGCGAAGATATGAGAAGGTTCTACATAGGTCTCATGAAGCATCACCACAGAATTTTGTGAGAAGTGCTCTCACATGTGGCCACCTGATACTGGTAACGCCTCATCTCCCATCAAAGATACATTCCGCGGTATTCTGATGGCAAACCTTCCGAAGTAGTCTGCTGACGCGATACACAGTCAGAGCTCTAGCGGCCCATTCTTTCTAGTTAGTTATGGGTTGGCCAAAGATGGAGGTAGTGTGCCCTGTAAGCAGCAACAACAATGGCTACCCTAATTAGAACCCCATTCACTGCCTCCAATTAGGGTTGCGGTACACTACCCCCAGCTTCAGGATTCTTATGCTAGGATGCGGAAAGCGCGAGCTGTTACCCCATGCATGCACCATCTCAGCCTCAAGCCAGGCATGACAGTTCTGGCAGCAAAGTTGACGTAGAAGTGCATTGCGGGAAGTCTATCCCTTCGGGATTTTGATTCATGAATCGCTAGGCCGCAGGGCTTCGTGAAAGCCGCTGATGGTCCCGTGAAGCCCTCAGTTTACCTGCTTCGTGGAGAGCCTGAGCTGCCAGGAACTTGACTTCGCGTACCTGGCTTTTTGATCATCCTCTGCTTCCGCATCTTCTTCAAAGCGCTTGGCGTGTTACCCCTTGAAATCCTGACGCAGGCTTTAGGGCGCATTAAGATTTTCTACGAATCCGAGTACGCAAGGCTTCATACTAGATGCAATTCGCTCATAGGCAGCAAGTTGCATGTCTACGGGCATCGTACGCCTCCAGCATACTTGAGCACGAGGATGCGTCGTGCAGGCCGTCAATGACCTCAAAGCTTCAACCTATCAGCGTTCAGCATCTCATTCGCAATGGCGACAAGCATGTCTGCTCGAACAAAGCCACCTCGCTAGTTGGCTGCTCAAGAGCTGAAAGTGTCTGCCAGGGGAGGGGGGGGGGTGGGGGGGCGGAGCAACAAGCAACAAGCAGCCCGCGACGTCAACGCACGTTGACAGCTTAGGGCGTAGGATCATCTTCATGCCCACAGGCGTGAGACAACTTCAGTGCGTTGTGATTATACGTGAGTTGGGAGTTGCGGCCTCGAGCTTTTACAACATGATAGTCTGGGTCACACCCGAGCATGAAGTCATGACATGCCTTCCGCAGAATGTGGACTCCAAGGTTTGGTATCATTTTGGCTTTGTCAGGTTCTCAATGGATGAAAATTTCCGTCATTCTATCTTCCTGTGGATCCCCAGGTCGTGCGTCCTGGGAATTCTGCGGGCATAAACATGAGAAGCTGCGCGCATGATGGCCCCCAATCTTGGTCACAGTATCCCAAAACGATTGCAAGGCGCGTAGTTGAGTTGAACACCAGCCTCCAAATGGGGTCTCTGAAAATTAGTGGGCCCTGACGGACAAGTAGAGCCCTATAGAGACTCTGGATTTATGTGGGGGATAGAACGAGATAGAACGAGTTTATGGTTATGTTTTGACAACATCTCAGCTGAATTGCATTCACCGATGTCCGCTTACTACTGGCAGATACTTTGCAATGGACGGGGCATTTCTGAAGCTAGACACCCGGAATGCAAACTGTCTTTATCAGACAGATGTCAATAAGGGTCCGCAGGTCTCAGGCCCCCCTCATTTGTGAAATGTGAGGTTAGCCGCCTCCTGAACCCACAGTGGACGCTAAATCCGTAACCCCGGATAGTCGAAGCCCTCAACGGTACATTGTGTATATCCTTATGTCATATCTCGTTTGAATCCCCATAAGTGTACGTGTGTACACGTGAGAATTTCTAAGCCAAAAGCCCTTCAAACCTGCTTTTACCACAAGCAGGTCCCAGAGAGTGAACCTGAGTGGACGGACCAGCCGCAGAGCCAGGCTTTCCTCACGGTTTTGTAGGTGTGTAGGGTTTAGGGTTTAGGGTGTAAGGTTTTGGGGGTTTGAGATTTGGGGTTTTGGTGTAGAGTGTAGGGTTCGTTTCTTGGGTCCAGTGTTACGGGTTTGGGTTCAAGAGTTTACGGTTTGGGCTTTCGGGTCTGGGGTCAGCAGCTTCGGGTGTAGGATTTGTACTTTATGGTTTTTTGTGGCTTGGGATATTGGGTTCGCCGACCTCTGCGATTGCTTTACAGGAATTGCTAGCCCCAGACATTCTTCGCGATTCGTGCGAACGGCTGCGCTCATGTTCACGGACAATTTGAATTTTGCCTTCGCAGTGTTCGCAGTTGTGCATTTTGGAGCTTTCTGCGCTATCGGAGTTCCCCCAATTCCAAGAACGTCCCCACCCTCGATTGATGAGATATGCCCAGGCCTAAATTATGGTTTTGTAGTACGGCCAATTCATTCGATAAGAAATGGGCGTAGATGAGATCAGACTCTGGAAATTTGTTATTGGGACACCCTGCAAACAAGAAATCTGAGATGGGCTCCGGGCCAGAGCAGATTTCTGATCCGAAGTGCTGGAGGGCTGCAAGGGCTGGAAGCGCTCCAGGGGCTGGAGGGGCTGGAGAAGTTGTAGGGAATGGAGGGGCTGTTTGGGTTGGAGGCGCTGGAGCGTCTCCAGGCTCAGCTGAACTGAATTATTTATCGCTCCCATTTTCAAACCGAACGCACAGCCCAAGGGCTACCCCCTCCAGCCCTCCAGCCCCTCCAGCTTGACCTGGGATCTAAGGGCCTGGAGCGGCTGGACCCCCTCAGCCCCTCCAGCCTTCGGTTTGATTTGCGTTCGGTTTGAAGGCGGGAGCGATGAGAAATTCGGCTCAGCTGAGAGAGGCTTCAGCCCCTCCGGCCTTTAGGTCTGCTTTGTGTTCGGTTTGAGAGCGATAAGAAATTCGGAGCTGGAGGGCTGGAGAGGCCCCAGCCCCTGCAACCCCTCCAGCCCCTCCAGCCTTTGCGTTCAGTTTGAAGGCGGGAGCAAGCTCAGCTGAGCTGGAGAGGCTGGAGGGCTGGGAGGGGTTGGAGGGGCAGAGGCCGAACATGAAGCAAACCTGAAGGCTCGAGGGGCTGGAGCCTCTCCAGCCCCTTAGCCCCTCCAACCTTGCTCCGAATTTCTTATTGCTGCGACCTAAAGCAAACCTAAAGGCTAAAAGGCTGGAGCCCTGTGGAGGCGCTGGAGCCTCTCCAGCCCCGGCTCCAGCCTCTTCAACCCCACTTGCCCCAGTTTTTCCTGAGGCTGGAGGGGTGGAGCTTTGAAAGCTTTGGGAGCGATAAGAATCTAGGTCGGACGCTGGGCTAAGACATTTCAGCCTGGCCAGCCCGTGATTTCTTGTTTGGAACTATTTCTTATTGAGTGCGTTAGCCATAGCGAATATTCATTGTACATGGGCCCCTATCTAATTCCTATGATTAAGGCAAGTATGTACTACTCAACTACGGTGTTGGGAATTTGCCGAAGAAGGAAATCGGAGACATTCCTAGTTGAGTCTAATGAATTCTTTAACCAGGTCATCAGTTTTTCTTTCACTGCGGCAAGCCCGATTCCCTCACATATTCCCTTGGCACTTGTTGTTGAACATATAGGAGTCTCCACAAACTACCCCAGTAGAATTTGGAGAACGGCAATTTAAGCCAAGTCCAAGATTTCAAAATGCATCGAAGCCCTATCGCCAGCATGAAGGTCGTGCAACACATGAGGTTCCTGCTGGAAGAATAGTACAGGCAGCCACAAACACGTAGTAGCACAAGTTTGAAAGGATTGAAAAGCAACAACCTGGCGGGTGCCAGTCATGGCTCATAGTGGTGAGAGAATGAATGTCACATATTGTCCAAGCAGTCCCACATCGTTTTGACCATTCCCTGGAGGGCAGGGGATTTTGAAGGAAACGATGCTTTCAGCCCACGAATTCTGATGACAGCTCCACTTTCCAAGAGTTGCAGTACTAAGTTTTAAGATACCCGTCTTAATGGACATTTCTCACTGAATATGGTTTTGGAGGTTCGGCTTGTCTGTTTTGAGTTGATGAGCCTCGGATGTGGTTTAGAGCTTCGTTTTCAGTGCGTATAGGGCTTTCAACAGGCGCTGGAATTTCTCAAATGAGTGACATGCTACACGCAGGCCAAGTGAGTCCTGATGAGACTTTGCATTTGGCTGAACCATGAAGCTGAAGCCCACACGCCCTTTCTTCTAAAATCCTTCCAATCCTTCAAGAGTCCCAATACAGCTCTTCAATAAGTCCTACACGGGGTTATCAAAATTGTGATCCCATTTCGGTACCTAGCAGTAGGGTCTGTGTTAAACATGGGGCCCGAACAAGGAGCAATTGTGGTGACCCAGCGACCACATATAGACTTGATTGTCCGCTGCAATAAGGGACCGGCAACTCAAAGTCTGTTGTTGCCAGGGAACCCTGCCGTTCGCGGCTCCCCTGTCCCAGCCGAATCTTGGCATGGATAGTGTGCTACCATTCGTCTTGTAAGAGTCTTCAGGTTTTAAGGTTTGGCACTCGGGGTTTAGGAAGGGTGTAGGATCTAGAGTCCGATAGGGGTTCAGGGCTCCGGATTCAGGATTTTGGGTTTGCGGTATAGGATTCGGAGTTCATGGTGGGATCTCGGCTGATCCAGGGTGTGGTTTTTGAGTTTAAGGATGTAGAAGCATGAAGATTAGCAAGATGATTGCTTGGGATTTGCTTATGTACGGCATCTGAAATGATAGAGCATTTAGCATCCTTAATCCTTACATCATCACATGTTGTGTTTGTCAGGCCGCCATAGCACCTTCTTAGTAGAGGACTTCCAGGCCGCCACCTAATGCTTAAGCTTAGGTGTTGAGGGTCGACCTGCAACTTCAAACCAACAGTGGAGTTCTTTTGACTTGGGACCATGCATGACCTGGTATAACCACTTCAGTATCCACTGTAGGTAAGCAGATTTGGGTACAGGCAAGGCCGTGGGCTACATACCAAAGGCTCCGGATCGAGCTTCAGCGTGCGAAGCCCCTGAAACAATGGCACACCATCTATAATCTCAAGAAACCATTTAAAAGCAAATGACCGACAATTGGATGAGGGTTGGCTATTCTGATGCCAAAGTTGTAGGACTGCAGCCGCAGAAATTGGTTGCACGACCGGAATGGTTCAGCGCGCTTAGAGTTTAGGCTTTAGAGTTGACGCTTGGATTCCAGGGGATTAGGGGGTACTTAGCAGGGGGTTATTTGCTGCTCTCCTGTGGGCTGTAGATGGCCGTGATAAGCTTCAGATTCATACCGGTGAAGAACGCAGAGTCGAGTACCTTAAGCAGTTACTCGTCTTGGTGTTTGCCGCACTTGGAAGGGTCCTTGCCCATGCATGCCCCTGTCTTTCGTTCCTTATAGCCCAGTGGGCTTGGGGCTTGCGATAGAACTGCGTCTAGTCTAGACATCCAAACCCGGCGAGTTCAGTTGAGTCCTGGAGTCCTGCAGCCTTTAGCCTGGATCCTGAACAGAACATCCTCAGCTGACATCCTAGCGAAGACGCGATGACTTATGAATCTTAATCCGTCGATCTCAAACCTCTTCACCTGTGGGTCCAACCACCCAGACGAAGGCTGGGTGGACTACACCAAAATGCACACAATGTCTCGTTGACCCTGCTCATACGCTTGATCCAGGTCGGGCCGCATGACAAGCCCCAGCGCGGACACAGGCTGTGGCCCCTTGTTAACCAGCTTCCCAGACAGGAGTTCTTTTGTGGGTGCTCAAAATGCTCCCTAAACAGTCCCAAATGGGGGCCTTCATAGCGGCCTTATGATCGTAGGGTTCATCAGGGTGCTCCTGCCAAAGCCCATATAGTTGAAGATTGTTTCACAGAACCTTAAAGTATATTCCAGCAGAACGAAGGAGATCATGTGGTTTTGTCAGCATGAGCCCCAAGCTCGAAGAAGGTGCTGCAGATTTGCCGTTCTGTATCACAAATGAACGCCGTTGGTCATATACGATTGTCATGGGCTGGGGCAGCATCAAGGTGTTGTCCTGTGAAGAAAGAAATGTCCTGTTCTTCCACTCGCACCCCTTGGGGCTTCCTCTATTGATGCGACACCAGGATGACATTACCAGGTAAGGAAGCTAGATTTTATGCCCCAAGAGGATGACTCTGTGAAAGTTGTGCAAGCGGTATGGGACCTGAAACTCCAAAGAGCCTCCTGTAGGAGGCCGCTTTTGCTTCCCCTACTCTGGGATAGAGCGTGTTTTGCAGGCGACCCTGACATCTCTATGGCGGAGGCGCAAGCTCTTAGAAATGCTTGGATTTGACCCGGAGATTTCTCAGCTTGCCAGAGGGTTGGGTTCAATAATTTGGTACTTGGGCCTCGGGTAGTGGTATATGCGGGATAGGTGTTAGGGACATGCCAATTTTTTTAGCAATGGAACACTGAGGGATTTCGTTGGTTATTGGGTATTCCAGGGATCCGCCTGCATGCATTCACGATATGAGGACATCCAAATCTTAAGAAGTGGTCTTCCTGAACACGAGGGTAAGTTGCGAAATGGCTTGTGCAGTCGAGAGACGGGATCAGCATCCTACAAGACATGGACATCTCCAAAACGGCGGGACACACGGGAAGAATGTTAACGACTTGCCACGTTTACAGTTACTGTTTTTTGGGGATTCTGGTCTAAAACGCCCACAACCTGTGGGAAGACAAAAGCCAGCACCCTTTTATCATCGTCCTGTTGGTGCCACAGATTCTCGGAAGAGTTGGCTTCATTATGCAGAGAGATCCTCGAAATCGGGATGCGCTATTAGGGCATGTTTGGCCTAGTGGTCTGTGACCTAGGCCGATACTGTCGGAGGTTAGTGTAAATCGGAGTTTGGATGCGTCAGCATATGCGCATGTCCGCTTGGGGCTTTGACTTTTCTGACATGAGGCTTGGTCAGATTGTTGTTAAACAACATGTTACATTTGAATGTGTACCGGAGCCCACAACAGGCCAAGCATGTTCTTTGTTCATAGCACCTTGACAAAAATGCAAGCTTGGGGACCAGGTTGCCTGTGTGTCTCTTGTCCTGCCGGGCTTGAGCATTGTCCCCTGTGGGACTTGCAAGCTGTGGGGTGCTTTATTTGATCAGACACGATTAGAACATGCACAGGAGCTGTTGTTGCAGGTGGTCAGTTTGCGAAGACCGTTTCCAGCCAGCATCGCCTCTATCATCATATCATCAGCCTCGCTTCAATGTGTTGGGAATCCGCTTCTGGGGCCCTTGTTGCTGAAGCCTGTTTCGGAACGGGTCCGTCCAACAGTATCGAGCTTTCATTTATGAATGGTGGGTTACCTATGAGGGTTGTTTACGCCTATGAGGGTTGACGACTTGGTGTTTTTGTTGGGGTTGAGGGCTTCCTAAATCCAGTTCTCTAAAGCCCATAATCCCTGATCCGTATTTAAACCGAGCGCCCCTTCACCCCCTCCAAGCTGGAAGAGGTTTGGCACAGGGCTTGTGCGAAAGGGCCTGGCAGTG
Organism: Symbiodinium pilosum; assembly: GCA_905231905.1. NCBI lineage: Eukaryota > Dinophyceae > Suessiales > Symbiodiniaceae > Symbiodinium > Symbiodinium pilosum. Next base: position 84,814 of record CAJNIZ010043682.1, on the reverse strand, counting down.
GCCCAATTTCAATGCGGTCCATGGACAAACCCTGCATTCCTGCGAGATTCTTTAGCTATCACAAATCCTAGCTTTGGGTGTGTAGGGTTAACCCCTGCCCTGAAAACATAAAAAACTCCAAGCCCCCAAGACTTTGTGCGCCTTATCCGGGAAAAGGAAGGGACGCTTCTTTGAAGAAGAGCATCCCAAAACCCATGTCCTGTGAGCTTGCGCGGCTGATTGCAGAGTTCGTTTTGCTCCCGCTTGAGTATCTCCACCTCCTCCAGTATCACGGTTTCCGTTACTCTTCTGCCATGTGAAGCTCGTGACTGGGAGGAGCTGTGCAGTCACACATTTGAGATGAAACTCCAGATCCTGCACGCTGATCCGATCTCGACTCTAGACATGAGTAAGTCAGCAGATTGCGTTTGGCTTTGATTAAAGGTTTTGGTCCTGCAGGCGGAGATGAACCGCGTGCCTGTCCTCGATATGTCCCTATCTTCGCGGGATCCCCAGCTTTCACGATTAGAGGAGGTTCGCCAAAAGCGATTCTCAAATACATCCAGTTACATCCATGATTTTCGAATTCTGGCGCATGAATTCAGTTTAATCAGTGGAGAGAGTGGCCTTGCATGTGTCCTACGTTATACAGACAGCGTCCTTGTCTAACATGAAGACAGCCTGAATTCCACGACTTCCGGGCGGTCCATCCCAAGCTCATATAGCTGAAGCCCTAGTGCAACATGAGATTAACCACCAGGACCCTGGCCATCATACAATGGAGTTTCTTAAACAGCGCCTGGGGCAGCATGCGGGTTTATGAGATGGAACCGAAGGTCCCTGTTGAGCTCGGAAATTAATCTGGAGCTGAAACCCGCAGTTTGCACATGTTGTAGCAACAGGGAAGCCAACACGCGAGCACCAGAATCAGAAGCAAAAAGTAATGAAAAATGCAGGCAGACTGTAGATTTCTGTGCAAAGCAAAGTGTAGTACGCAGCTTGATGTTGATCCTAAGCTGCAGGTTTGAAGGGTTCCCCTGAATCCTAATTTCCTGGCGGACCCGGGCTTGACATCTCTCCTAAGACTAGCGACTAAGCAGAAGTGATACAAGCAACACCACCTATAAGCAGACGTAATAGCACTGTAGACGTGAACAAGCAAAGATGCCCTGTAAGAAAGTGGCTACATGCGTGAGAGGTGCTTCAAATGGGCCCAAGATTCCGCAACACATCCTACAAACTGTGCAGAACCTCAGTGAATGCACTGAGCATCCTGCTTCAGACATCTACATCCCTGGGCGCTGCGGATAGCCCGGCTTTTTTTCTCGTGAAACAGACGCCCCACTTACACAACTAATCCTTCCTCATCTCTCTGTAGACCCCATTATAGATCCTAGACAGTGATCACGCCAAATGACATTCCCCTAGCAGATCCTTAAGTCCGCGGGAATGACTATACCCTCAGTGAAGCGGTGAAGCACGAGCAGTGTCCCAGGGCTTCAGCAGCGCGAGGGAGGCCCTCCTGCTAGCGCTTCGGGGTTGAGGGTTTTCGGCTGAGAGTTTTGAGTTGAGGGTCGTGGTCCAACATTTAGGGTTCCGGGTTGAGGGGTTCAGGTCAAGGCTCACTTCCCAAAATTTTCGGCTCTCGGTTTGATCCAGCTTTGGCTTTGCCGCTTCGGTCCCTTGGGTGTCAGGGTTGTTGAGGGCTCTTGGGTCTAGCGCTGCAGCTTCGAGCTAAGGAAGAGCCACAACACCCGAACACCCGCAACAGAATCAGGAACCTTCAGACAAAGCGCGTAATTTGCATTGGCTTGAGACATGGGATTCTTTAGCACAGCTTTCTTTGATTTCCTCACAAGGTCATGAGCCCTCTTGGGGTCCAAAGTAATTTTCAATTTTCATGGGCTTGGATTTTGTGGGGAAGCAGCTCATTCTTGCGCGCGCTCAGATCCGGTGACTTAAGAGCACAGCAACATGGCCCAAACTCTACTTGCCTAAACGCTTGGTATCCTTGCGCCAGTCAACCAGACCTCCCTGAGTGCCCTACACCTTGACCCCTAAACCATTAAATAACATAGATTAGCCTAGACCCTAGACCTTGAGCCCTGAATCCTAAACCCCAAAATAAACATGATTCCTAAAACAATCTTAGACTTAGACCCTAAATCCTGAACCCCAACAAGGCTGGGAGCGCCTGAACATTGTTTAGCATTGCCGTCTCCCTACGAATTTCTCAAGTAGCAGAGACGGCTCCTTAGTGTGGGGGATTTCAAGATCCCAACATGGCCGCAACCCAAAACCTAAACCCTACACCCCAGTCCTGGAAGCATGCCTGCTCTTCTGCTCAGGGGGCCCGTTTCAGGCCGCCTATCACCCAGCCGCCGAGGTCTGGGTTTAGGCTTTTTGACTCTACTAAAAGAAGTTGAGCCAGAAGTGGGATGATGAAATTTCAGGCTGTGATCAATGGTTTCCACACTTTGAATTACCCCGCTGACGCCCGAGCTGAGTTGGGGTTTTCTGGGGTATCATTGTCAGGGCTTGATGGTTTCAGCGTGACTAACCCTGATGAGAAAGGTTCCTCGGGCGTTGGCAACTACCAAGGGTAATTACTGCCTTACAGCTTCCTGAGATGACACGCTCCGCATCTCACGCGCTTCTTGCGTACGCTTGTCCTAGAGAGTATTGTAAGAGTCATGAGTCTGCTTCCCTAACTGAAAATCGCTTTTCCGACCAGAGTGGAATGTCGGGGTACCCGACAAGATTACGTGTTTCTGAACATTTGTTCTCGACAGCTTGAGGGATTACGTTTCAGGGCCCCCGCGTTTGGGTCTTGGAAAGGGCGCCTCCAATGGCAGCATGCTGTTGAATAGGGACCCGCATGGCATTCGGTATGTCCGCAATAGGATAGCCATCTCTGTGTGAGTATCATTAGCAGGGCAGCCTTCTGCTAGAAGCCTCTGTCTGGATGCTGCCTGGTTCAGGGCCTTGGACATGTTGTTTTTGATTGTCAGCTTTTTGAATCTCTCCCGTGCATCACATGCAACCTGACGTTAGTGCAGCCACGCTAGACTCGTGTCGTGCTGTGGTGCATATGACGCCGATGAAGAGCATCATCTAGGATAGCCAGAGTACTGCCACTTGTAGGAATTGTAGCATCCTTCAAGGTGGTTCGGCCCTACACCCTGCGATAGGAGGTTCTGAGAGGCATTTGCACTTCTACCATTAGCTGTAAAGGGATTATTGTAGGCCTCTCTGGGTGTTTTACAGAACTCATTGGGTCCAGCTTCTGGGTCTTGAAAAAAAGTTCGCCAGTTGTGAGGCTCATCAATATCAAGGGACCCCTGGTCTTGAGAACCCCGTCCGCTTGTGACGCCGAGGGTATTGTGGTCCTAGTACTCTAGAACTTTTTGGATATAACAAAAGCAAACCTCATGCACTGTGATCCCTAATGCTTAAACCTTGGAATGCATGGGCCAACAAGGCATTCAATATTTATTCAGCGCAAGGCACCTTGCCAACTTAAGAAGGATCCTTCAGGTAGATCGTAGTGGTGTATCTGGAAGAAACGACTCCCACTTGCGTTTGTGGTCACTGTTGTTGGGTGGAGGATCCCCAATAGAGATCCTGATATGGGTGCATATTCTTTTGTTATTTCTGTGTTGTATCAAGCTCTCTCAAAATCACGAGAGACCTTTGTAGCTTTTCGACTCCTGGCAATTAGTCGGAACTACAGCATCTTGTGGGGCGTACGGGAGCCTGATTCTCTGAAGCACTTCTAAGTCATCCTGAGTAGAAGCGCTGAAGAAGTTGGAAAGCCATAATGTTTTCCCTCTATGCCCTAAACGCCATCTAGTCTGAGAGGACTATGATCTTGGAAGCCACAAAAACGCTTTTGTCCCGGAAAGGTAGCGGCCAACTAAGTGAGACCGCTGCCAACGGTCCAAGCCCAACAAGCTGGTCGTGCGGTTGGGGCTTATACGGATTTTTGATTTCGGGTTCAGGGTTGGGATTTCATGTTACTGGTGTGGGAGTTTAGTGCTTGGTGATGCCGGTTTGGCATTTCCAGGATGAGGGTTCAGCATTAGAGTTTTGCGTTCCCAGATTGGGTTTAGCATCTAGAGTCAGCAAGATGCCAACAGAGCTGAAGAGTCTGCGGATCAGAGCTTCAAGTTCAGGATAAGGCTTTATGGTATGGGGTGTGGCATGCAGGGTGTACGGATTTAGGGTCTAGGGTTTGGGGTTCCGCAGGCGGCCGGATTCGTGATAGCTTCCCTTGCAGTCCAAACACTCAAGTCCTCATCGTGCTCGCACACACCTACCAATGTTCAACGCAAAGTCTAGGAACCCTACGTAAGTATGCCACCTTCAGGCGGGGACTATTCATTTAGCCCTGTAGAAAACTTCAAGGCTCATCCGCATGTTGCCTTGAGAAATTCACATCGAATGCCGCCAGCCCGACGGTGTTTGTGAACATCCCAATTTGGTTTCGAGGGTAGCGGAGTCTTCCTACGAAGAGAGTGTTGTTTGAATGCTGGCTCCCTTCCTAGATGAGAGTGTTGTTTGAATGCTGGTCCAGTTTGGGACAGCAAGACAGAGGGATGATACCTTAGCCAGGTAACCGTACTCAAAGCCGTAGGCACACTGAAGGCACATGTTTTGCTCAACCCTCACAAAGATGGTTCATCCGGCAACGAACTCTAATGGAATTTTGCCTTAGCATTTGTCTCGCAGACAGTACCTCTCGTGTCAACATTAATCTTGCCTCGGGAGACATGAGAGGTGGTCAAGGCCATTCATGCGTTCCTTGTAACCCCTGTAAAGCCCTAATCCCTAAACCCCAAACACTTAACCCTAGCCCCTAAACCCTAAATAGTAGTTTCCATGTTATTATCCATTATCCCACTATAACCCTAGCATTATCCGAATGGGTTATACTGCAGAGATCCCTGGCCAGCCCACACATAATGAAGAAACACCAAAACATAGCATTACGTCCAACCGTAACCCCTTTGAGCTACAGTTTTTGGGCCATACCTACCTGGTAGTTCTAGGGTTACAGCTGAGGTATCTGGCTTTACAGCTTTTCACAATATCAGCAGGAGGGCCAACAACCTTCGAGCTGCAGCCATACTGTCAAGGCCACAAGAAGAGCAACATGGATGTCTGTGCATGGTTTCTTGGAAAGCTGAACGTTAAATGTGAGTCAGGCAACACAGTCGACGATGTTCACGCAGCGCTTATGAGGCCACTTGTAGGACATGCTTTGCCTCTCGCTTCGTGGTCCATTTCCGATTGTCCTTATCCTTATAAACTGATTAGGGATACGCGCTTGTCAGCTGCAAGCTGGAAACGGTCATGTTTAAAGGTGGTTGGATCTGAGGCATCCGACTAGGAACCGCGGATTGAAGGTTTCGAGGTGTAGCATTTTTGGGCAAGTACATTTTATTGCCTATGGAGCTTCTGCCATTCATGTGGCCCGCTCTTTGGACATTTACGATGTTGAACGGAACTACGCCGCCAACTGCCCAAGTGGCGGATTCTTGGCCCCGTGTCCCAGCTGTGTCAACCAACTCCTTGTAAAATGTAGCCAGCCAACAGCCCGCTACATTTCACGACATGCTGATAGCAGGAAGAATGGGAGAATATGCGGTTAAACTTCCTAGCCAACATTGAGTTTTCAGCCACGTTCCATATGAAACAAAGGATTCCTCCAAGGTTGCGGAAGTTTGAAGGTTTCCGAGCCTTGAAGTTTCCAAGCCTCCCTCAGCAGGCTAGCTGACGAGTTCCCTGTCTGCCCGGCTGGCCTTGGCTACTTAGACTTCTGGGTAACGCAATATGGTGTAAGAATTTGGGGGGTATAAAAGTGACCATGCCCATAGCCTAAATTGTGGCTCCGAATATTCGGGTTCTCCCCATACTTGGGATCTTGCATTACAGTACGGGTCCTTAGATTAGTCTCCGCACCTCGGTCAGCAGCAATGTAGACAAACTCCCCCTTTGGATGATTCTCAAAGTTGCGGCATCTTGATGGGGTCCGGGGTTGCTGAGCCTCTACTGGGATCATGTCGGAATATTGTTGGCATTCTGCGGATTGTTGTCAAAGTTCGGGTCCTTTTCTGGAGCCACAAGATGGACTCTTTCGAAATGAGTGTCGCATCATGTAGGACCGCGATCGAAACGGATCCACAGTTTTCAGAGTTGATGACTAAGGGACATGGTTTTGTTTTTCTGCAGACCAGAACTCGGGTGACACGGAGGCGGTAGAAAAAAATGCAGCGAATACACCGCCCAGGTTCAGGAGTGTCTCAGTCTGCTTTGTGGATGTACGATCTGAAATCTGTGGCTTGGAGGCTCATATACGAGGAAGAGAGATGGGCTTCTGACCTCCTGAAGGGCTTTAGGGCTTAGGGGGTAGAATATTTGCTAGCAATGGAGAATGTGTCTCCAGCAACGCTTTCATTGCAATCCTCATGCGAAGTTGCTGCAATTCAGGGAAGGCAGTCTGTCGCTCTACTTCTTTCGAGAAAAAGCCATATCTTGTCGAGCAGGCTTACGTGGCAGGCGCCTTCTCGGCAGTCGAGATGTGCCCTTCAACTAGTTTAACTTCTTTGCAAATTCCTGTGACGCTCCTCGACCTGGCAAAGAATTCACTGCGAAGGTCAGTTTTAGATGGTTTAAGCCTTGATGCACTGCGATATACAAGACAAATAGATTCCTCAAAGCCGCCCACGCACACGTCTTGCTACCTGCACCGCAAGCTGTTCCCTTTTCGGGTCCCTGGGCTTATGACTAAGACTCCATACTCGTCGTATGAACTGTGTATGCCCATGAACATTTATGCGCAGCAGGATCAGTTTGAAGTGCCTTAACTGCAGGTTTATTCTGGAGAAGCCCCCGTGTGAGACTGCCAGGTCGTAGCCCACATGCAGCGCATCAACACGGGCTTCTATCGTCTTGAAGGCGGCGTGTCTAAAGCCGTGCGTCACGACAAACGGGCTACTCGGAGACTCCTGCAACTCGAAAACCCCAAATTCCGAATGGAACAGGATTCTCATGTAGCTGCATATGGGTGATTCGTTACATGGTCGCATCACAATGTCCTGCTGACTGTTGATGGAAGAAAGTCTGCGGCACCCAGCCAGATCACAGGAATTGCAGTCGCTGAAGTGCTCCTGGCAGTTCAAGAATCAGCGCCAGCAGTAGGACCACGCTGTGATTAATTCCTCACAAAAAGCAGAAAACAAGATGCAGATTACCGTACCAACGAAGAGGGCCGGGGCTCTCAGTTTTTCCTGGCAGGCCAAGGTACCTTCGAGCTCTCTCTGGCACGGAACAGCGACAAGCTGTTGGTGAAGCTGGACGGCTCCTTGCATCAAGAGAAGAAGAAGGGTCATGTTGTAAATGGAGACATGTGTGCCCGGCGGCGGGATACAAACGGTTGCAAGTGCAGTTCCTCCATTTGAAGTCCCCCTTACAGCCCTAACTACCTAAGAAATCCTAGGAACCTCCACGTATTCTGCATCCTGCATGCTGCGCATTTCTGGAGTTGTCCTGGCCATGTGGTGACATTTGCAGGGTGCAGCGGGAAGATTAGCGGGATGGAAATCCTCTCCAAGAGGATAGATTACAAGCCCACCTCAAAACGGATTTCGCCATGTTCCCTAAAGTCCAGTCACACAAGCTTCATTCAATCTTGCACCGGAACAGGCTCTAGGGCCTGCTCCATTCTCAGGGTAAGGTGCCTGCGCACATGAGTGTTTGTTAGAATCAGAGCAGTTCTTGCGCGATGGAGCACCGACCAATGCAAGCGGTCCCACTTTGGACCATTCTTGATCCACGGCCTAATGCTGACCGGTATCTGATCATGCGGTTGTGTAGAGATCAGCAAGGATCCTTATCATCTTCCCAGTTTTTTGCTCAGTGCTTCTGATTTCCCTGTGCAACCCTCACCACTGTATTCAAAGCCTACCTATGCTAAGTATTTAAGAACCTCACATACGGTCAACAAGAACTGCAACTTGCTCTGACTCAAGGCTGGAACCGTGGCGTTAGAGGGGAGTTGGTGAAATTCCTGCAGTCAGTGAAGGCAGGTGCACCATGCATGAGAATGTCTTTTTTCGAGCGCGTGCGACAGCCATATGTCTGGATTCTGTAGGGGCCTGTTTATACAACCTTTGACCATCAAGGTGCCACTCCAGGATTCCCAAATCACACGCCTCCTGTCTCAGACATGCCAGCTGGGTGGTTGGTTCTTTTAATTCGGAGGGGAGCCAGACAGCTGATAATAGGGAGCTGTCTCGCCATATTCACCTTGCTTTGCCGGTGGCCTTCTACTGTTACAGTACAAGGATCGTAGCTTGCAGCTTGTACCGGCAGCTTCGGCGGCGCTGAAGCTCTGCTAGGACTCCCAAGCCGACACACACACCACAAAGAGGGCCTTGTATCACTGGCCTGGAAGTCTGCAAGCAGCTGTCGAAACAGATGATAGAAAGCCTTTTCAACAACATGAGTCCAATGTTAGTCCATTTTGGGAGCATGCCTGTCCTGAGCAGGTACCTGAGGCAGCTGTGGACCCCACTCCTTCGGAGAGGACCGGGCCATTGTCGAAGATCCAATTCAAAGCCATCCGGAGAAAGGCTGAGCAGAGAGAATGTCTTGGAGGCATGAGCAGATTCTGTACCTTTGCAAGTATTTGCCGGACATGAAGGTTACCCGTGCGCAGACCTGCAGTTGGGCGTGCGGTCTTGCTAGATTCAAGTGTTGTGGTGATGGCCTGGCGGCCAGTAGATCCTAGGATACTCCGTACGCAGCCAGCTTTCTCAGGTTTCTTACAAGCAAGTTCAGGCTTTAGGATTGGGGATGCTTCCTTGAATGAACGGAATTTTCTTCGCGGAATACACACAGAGAGGGACCCTTAATTCGAGCAACGCCAATACAACGATGACTGGCAGGTGCGCACAGTACACGCTCGAAAGGGGGTCATTCAAATAAAGTGAGTTGAAGCTCCACCATTTTGTCTACGCTCCGAAAGTCTGACTGTTGCCAGTTGCCGGAGGATTTCTCGCAATTGCCAGAAGGGTGGATTACAGCCTTGCCTGAGGCGGCTCTACTTGGATCAGACTCTATGATTGCGCGAGCTCACATCGGCCGTTACGTGGCCCGTGCAGAGGGCAGTGTCCACGGGATGTTTGTGTCGGGGTAGGTCTGGCTTGTGGCCGACTCCTGATGAATCTATCAAACCCTAAACTCCGAAATCAAACCAGATCTTCTACCCCTTCTGAATTCGAAGGAGCCTCGGTCAAAGTCGGGGGGCCTTCAACCCGCAGGATACCGTTGCGGTTTCGGCGTGATGGCTGGGTTCCACCCAACATCTAACTTCCCCCTTTCCCCGCAAAAATACCTATAGAGTTGAGCTCATTTAGAAATTCAATATTGGACGGTGAAGCGGGTGTTCAATGTGATTAGGGGAAGGGAGCAAGTTTTGTAACACGTTAAGTTGGTGTAGTCCTTGAATAATTCGGAACTTTAGGTGGTGAAAGGTTTTCGTCCACCAACAGCAACACGGACAAGATGCTATTGAGGGCATGTGGGTCTTCTCTGTTGTGGGGACCTTAGCATACAGGGTGGGTGTCATTTGAGGAAATACGAATAGATGATTCAGCAACTGCAGGTGGGATGTCCTAGTATCAGCTTGCAGGGATGACACTGGTTAAGGTAATAAAGTAATTCTTATAGAGCTCGCCATTAGTATGCTGTTTTCGCGGGTCCGTTGAAACATGTTGGCACGCACTCGTCAAGTTTTGTTGGCTTGGTGGTTGAATGTTATCTGTCTGGGGATTTCGTATTGAAATTATGGGTCTGTTTCTTGGTCTTCGCGTGACTTGTGGGGTTTGTGGCTGCCGGAAACCGAGGTTCTTACCAGAGCATGCGCTGGGGTTAGCTGTCTGCAACGTAGGTCTTATGCCTGTACGTGCCTGAAGCCAGCACATGATCTGGAGATTTGGCAGTGCATTCCTCATCGTTTTCAGCACGACTTCCTACCAAATCGGGTCCTGTCTCACTTCGAGGTAAGGCAGCCCCACTAAACCACTCGCATGGGTGTGTCTCGAAGCAAGTGGCCACATGTGACCCCAAGACAGTGGCACGGCTTTATAAGGTCTCCCCCAAGGAATGCAGGTTTTCACCTTCGGGCACACTCACGGCTCACGCGCTAAGCTGTATGTGCTGTTGCTGGGCCACTTTGTTCAGACGCTGGAAAGACGTGCTACATCCAAACTTCGAACTCTTAGCTGCGGGCTTCTGACATGACATGATCCAAGCTTGTAGGGTTTTTCCCTGCACTGACATCATTCAGCCACAGAAGCTTGATCATCCAATCTGACATGGGGGCCTTCACGAAGTTTTGCATCCTCATTGACGCAGCGCGGGAGGCCATAAGGGCTTGGTGTAGCTAGTCTCGCTATTTAAGAGGTCCGGCTTAGTGCCCCTACTCCTACACTCCACAGCTTTAGAGATCTGCAAACACTCAACACCACCCCATTTCTCCAGCCTGCCGAGCCCTGAGACTCGCCTCCTTCACAGCGAATCGTCTTGTTATCAACCTGCTCTGGTACCGCTCATCAAATGGGGGGCTTTAAGTGAAAGAGGCGATGAAGCCCACCACCCCACGTCCCATGTCGGCGGCTCCCCGCATTGCATGGCTGCTGCTTCTCTGGCAAGGCAGCTTAGCCTGTGTTGGCGTGGTCTGGGTTGCAGCTTAGTTTTCCCCGTCATTGTTGCACAAGCAAACCTACCTGTAAATCATTCTGAGACTCTTGAAAGTACAACCCAAAGCTGATTTTGCGGTGAGGGCTGGAAGGTGCAGCGTTTAGCGCGTGCTGCGAAGCTAGCTGGTCAAGTGCTCAGGTGTCATAGTGCAGTGCAGGTGTTCGTGGTAAAAAGCGCGAGACCCTTGGGATGCGGTTTCGTGCAACTGGGGTCGCTGTTGTTTTGTCACGGATCTCTGCATCCAGGAGAGAAGCTTTTCGAGCCGGTTCATGAGCTATGGACTGTGGTTGTCCTTGTAACCTTGTATGGCGAGACATTGTCAGCGTAACTTCTCTACATATCAAAACAAAACGAAGAGTGCTCATGTGATAGTCGTGCGCTTGGCCAAAAGAGCTCGGATTTGCAACCCTATTGACTGGCAGCGCTACTCCCCCACACCGTCCCTGAGTAGATGGAGCTCCAATGTGCCACTGGATTGCAGAATGTGGCAGCGGTTTCAGGGTTCCTTCCTCGGGAAGGTTCGTAGCTCTGAGGAACTTTCAGAAAGGCGCCTTGCTGTTGCTAAAGATCATGTTTGCCGACAGACCAGACAAGCCGACAAGACACGCTTGCACAGGGAGTCTCGTGGCACTAGTATTATATACGAGCAATGACTCCCAGCCATCAACAGAGGAGGTGTGGTGATGGCGTTCGGGTGACAATGGTATGAACAGTTTTTCCATCATCGTCGTGTTTCGGTGGCTCCAGCTATGACGTTCTGCAAGCTCCTGCAGCGAATGCTGTAGCTCACAACGCCGTGCACAGGTCAAGTATTTTGTTGTTTTAAATATTGGCAGAGTTCCTGAAGGTCTGGAACTTTGGGCCTTTGGGCCCCCCGCCTTAGCATACCTACCATTGGGTGGACTGGAGTAAGGCACCGGATCCTTTTTTTTCTGAGCATATTTGTGTGCATGGGAATTGAGAGGTGCATCCCGCCTAGAACATCCCTGCTAGAAATTTGTACTGCCGGCACGGACAACTTCCCACATGTGGCTGGGACTTGTGTCCTGTTGCCATTGATATGATATGGTGGTGTCAGAGGCCCTGTACTCAACAGCGAGACAGAAGCAACGGCAGTTCTGACATGAAGAAGCTTGAGCAGTTACAGAGCGATCATAACACGTGTTCTAGCAGCATGAAGAATATTGGTAGGATCAGGCAGTGTCAAGCCCGAAGCACCGCTCCCAACTTGAAACCCGACAGGTTGCATCATCTGTTCCAGCAATGCCGCTTTGCAGCTGTTAGGGTCGGAATGCGCTGCGTAGCGAGTCATCTGTTGGGCATGAGCGGGCCCTTGAAGCCGGCATGTGGCAGGAATAGCTTGAGTCTGTTATGTCCAGCATGGCCAATAGGTCTAGCAGGCAAGGTAGCAAGTCATCCCGTGCTTGGAGTATGAGATGCTATGTGAGCTCAGAGCAGTATCCTAGTAAACTTGTAGATGTTTGTTTGGAACGTAAGCGAATACCCGCTTGCAGATTGTTGGATGCGAAAAGGGCCCCCCAGTACGGATACGATTGTCTGGGCCAGCGATTAGACTTCAGGTCTCAGGAGACAAGAGCAGCAAGAAGCTTACTGGTTTTTAATGGAAAGGAAGTGAAAATGGTAATTGTTGCATGCTACCGTTGTTTCAATTTAGGCTTCAGTATTCGGGCGTCATGCTCAGGCCCGGAACCGACTTCACATGGGACAGGGGAACCTAGGAAAACCTTCAGGAGTTTCTGGCCGCGTTTTCGAAACTCGGACAGTCTCCCGAGGTCTTTCGACAGAGCCTTACATACCGACATCACACATCACGCTCCACATTGATTAGGGGTCAGCAGGGCATGAAGGCTCGGATTATAGGGGTTCTTATGAAGCATGATACAGGGAATACTCCGATGCAGGGGTCCATTCTTCTGTTCTTTATTCATCACCAGGAGGAATTCCATTGCCTTTGAAAAATGCTGCCCTTCTTATTCTCCCAGGACTGCTCTGCCAGGGCAAAGCCGCGGATTGTGGTGTCCCGGCGTTGACTTATGCGAGTTTCTAGGAACTGTCCCTGTAGAATCCTCAGCAAGGGATGGTGATACTCCGTTTGTGATCCCCGCATAATCCCGCATACATCTCCTGGTTGCTGAGGGCCTCTTGTTTTGAGAAGACACCTCCTGGTTATGGAAAGGTGCAAGGCTCTAGACGCAGCGAGACCGCAAGTTGCAGGTTTGAGGGGTTAGCCGAAGGGACATCCTTCAATCAAATACAGGTTGTCAGCTGCGTTCGTATCAAGGGCCTTGAGACTCAGTTTTTTGGACTGGCTTGGCGGTGTCGGTGCTACTGACAGGAATCTATGAGTGGGTGTTTAACCCAACATCAACTCCTTGACCCCAAAGGCTGGAGACGTGAAGCAAAGGTCCTTTTCACTCTGGGTTTTTTTGCAGGGCAAGTGTTTTAGGCAGGATGGTAGCCCGGCCAGAAGCTTCCGTGAGAAAGTCCTTCATGCGACGTGCACCTCCTCATGTAGCCTAGATAAGATCCCTTTTCGGTCTTGAATGGTATTAAGCATGCTCTAGGGTTTCAAGGTTTAACTACGGTCAAGATCAAGGGGGTCCAGCCACCGTCAGAACATGCAACCTTCCAACTCCAAAGCCCAACCCCCCGAAAGCTTGATCCCTACCAACCAGCAACACTACCCTTCCAGCAGACCTTTACACCCTAAACTCCTGGGACGCTGAGCTTTCTGTGCAGCAGGTTGTGGGTTCGCTCAACATAGACATCACCATGGAGGCCCCGAATGAATGGTCATGGGGATATCAGTAGTTTCGTGTTTCAGCTTGGGGCCTAGTACTCTATGGACTTCTCAGAACACGGTACCTTCAGAAACCATAGGCCCATAGGCGTTGGTACGGACTACGGGGGTCCCAATGAAGGACTCTGACTCTACAAGGACCTAGGACCCTACATAAGCAATTACTCAAGACATTGGGACTTCTTGTAGCTTTGTATATCAAAGTCATGAGAAGAGCAGTAAGAGTATGTACGTCTTCCCTTCGATGGAGCCGCTATGGCGTAAGCATAGTGGCGTTGACGGTTGGGCTTTGCCTCCACAAGGGACAGTAGGCATTTCCGAACAAAGAAGATGAAGTTGGCCTGCCCCTCATGAAGCCCCAACCCGCCACCCCAATCAGGGAATGGATGGGAGTTCCTCAAACTTGCCTGCGGCTTTCTGGGATAGATAAAGGAAGACGGTGTTCCAAGGGCTGTACGACACGCGTCATTGCGCAAAAGCCTTGACGTCTGAAGCCTTTGTAGCCTTGAAAATGGAAAACCTAAGCCATTAAATCCAGCTTCCCAGATACGCTATAGAGGAACACGAGCCCGTGGCCTGTTGTGTTGAAATAATCCACCACCCCCTTAACCCGAAGGATGGTACCAATATGAAACGGTGTCATGACTGCTGGCAGGTTCCTCGCCTACCAAACAAGGATGAGACCATCATGGTTTCTCGATTTGATGTTGCGGGTGCATTCCCCCGGCATTTCAGGCTGCGGTGTTCAGGTTTTGGTGCTTTTGCAGCCAGAATTATGCGCACCCCATGTTAGGTAACAATCAGATGTAAGCATATTTAAACAACGTATAGCCCACCACTATAGCTACCAGCGGGACGTGTGCTTTCCAGTCGGACATCATGTGACGAGGCTCGGGTCTCTGGGATGTTGGGCGCAAGCCTTCTGATCGCAGGTGACATGTGTAAGAATCAAGGTCCGGGTCTTTTTTCAAAGGACCCTCCTTCCGTATAGTACCACCACCCAAACACCCCCACCCCCAAACACACCCCAAAACGCTTGAATGGCGTGTCATGAAGGCTGATTTAGGGGTGGGGGTACTAGGATGGGAGTAGTTTAGGAGCCTACCACATGCCAGCCTTGTACATACATATATATATATATATATAGCCTAGTCTTTTGGAATTGTAGCGGGGGTATTATAGCAAGCCTCAACCACGCATCACAACTATCTTGAAGGACTGCCAGAAATCAGTCACTTCGTCACTTCGACCCTTACATCGGACTCCTTAATCCGCAGCTGGGTTACTTGCTTGACGTCTTCCCATCCAAGCCCATAGCAAGAGCCACGAGGCTGAGGCAGGCAATGGCCATTTGAATAGGTATCCGGATTGAGGTGTCTAAGGCTTAGTATGACAGAGCTTCCAGGGAAAAATGAGAGACTGTCGGCGTCCTGCTCTGAGCTTGTCTACTTGTGTCGGAAAGCCAGCTTGCCAAGCTAGCTGCAGCGCCTTGGAATCACGGAATAAACTTGTTGAAGTACGATGGCAGTGTTGGCGCAGAACGAAAAGCTTCAATCCTTCAAGACAGGGCAGCTGTTCCTTAAGTTGACAAACTTCACATGCTATGCAGTGCCAACCATGTGCAGGACAAAACCTATTTTGACTCGCAGAGCAATGTGAAACCACAACGGAGGCTTCCAGCCCCATCACGCGTCTTGCGCTTGGAGGCAGGAAGGGGTCAGCGCTGCTTCAAACAAGTGTTGGTGGATCGTGGAAGTAGAGGGCGTTACCGGACGCATGCAGATTTGTCTTTGAGTGCATGCAGGGCCCTTCTAGGCGCTACGCCTTGAGCCGCCCAGACTTGAATCAAATGATCCTAACGCTCTAAGCCAAGAGCTCCCAAGCAGTGAACAAGACAAGCCATTCTCTCTATCCGCAGGGCTAGATCTATTGCGGGAGGTTCCGGCCCTGCATTCGGGCGGTCTAGACTTTGGCGTTAAGGGGTTGGAGTTTGCTTACCATTACAGCTATCTATCAGCTGTACCGGGTAGCAGGCTACGTGTGAGAGTGCCCGCGGGGCTCCCTTCAACCAGCACAGGGGTTGTGTCTTGCAGGACATGTGACTGAGGCCACCAGCTTTTCTAGAGAGATGAGATGTTGGGTCTGGCGCTTCGGTTCTGGATCGTTGTAGATTCTCGTGACAAGTGGCAGTTGTTTCTCAAGAGCGTAATACTCTTAAGTGCCCTTTGATGTTGATATGACGGCACCCAACTCGAAGAGCTTTGACATTTGCAAATTCGACACATTGATTAAAAGATTATGGCCGTGCAGACTACACCATGGTTCCTTGAAAAAGTAAGACAAGGTTGCCCAGTTGGGATTGTTTGCAAAATCCTTCTTAGGGGGCCAGAAATCAACTTATCAGTGGACTTCTGCACATGTGAAGCTAAAATTGGTTCCTCGGTCAGCAGTTCGAAGCCTGCAGGAGATTGCCGGGAAGTATCGGCTACTAGGCTAAAACTCAAATCGCTTCTTTGCCCACCTCAAGCTCCCCTTTGGGAGGCAAAGGCGCAAACCAGGCTGTAGCTGTTGCGCGAACCTTGTCTCAAATTTGGCCACCTGCAGAGTGTGGGTTGGGGGTTTGCAGGGATTTGGGGATTAGAGTTTATAGCAATCTTCCAGGAGTCGATGAATTCGTCTCAAATCCCGAGACGTTAAACCCCTGAACTTACCAAAGGTCCAGCTACGGTGGAGAGTGCCTGCTAACCGCTGTTAGGCATTATTGGGGGCAGGGAGACTCTTCAGGGAAGGGACCTGGTCTACGGTTTGGGGCCCCGGTACTATACTATGGCACCGCCATGGCTGGTGTTTGATTCTGATTCTTGTAAGGCCTGCAAGCTTAAGGGCAGCCATGCTTGGATGATCGTAGGATGTTCTGGAGTCGTCACGGAATCCTAGTTATTTTGGTGCTTATAGCCTTGCTAAAGAAGGCCAGCTGGGGGATCATGAGCACTATAGCAGTATGACCCCTGTTTTAACCAGCTGGTCGGTCCCACGAACTTTCAATCAGTAAGTATGAGCGTCAAATTAGACCTGCTTCGAAAGCCAGCCATGAATCTCAGACTCGTAGCAATCCTTCAGGGCTCTCAATCCCTTAATGTTAGCCGTTAAACATAGCGTGGACATGCACTTCAATTTCGCGGATGCACCATAGGTGGAGCCTAGCAGCATGTCTTTCCGACGCGAGGACTCGGAGGCAACGCGTCTTTTGTCGGACGGATGGGCAGCGATGCCCATGGCCCATGGTGGCCTGGTGAGACATCACATTCAGGTAGTGTTTGCGGTTCAGATTGAGGGACTGAATGTTTGGAGGAACTCCAGCACACCCAAAGCGCCCTAAACCGCTTCAAAGAAATTACAGTAGCTGAGCTCGAGGCAGTGAAAGACTTCCCTGGGCTCCTGGGTCGGGTTGGAATTGCGCTGATTACATTCCTCCTCAAGTAGATCGTACTCGAGAGTTCGGAAGCCCGCTCATGTTCTTTACATCCCTCATGTTTCGCAGTCCTAAGGATTGAACTCACGGAAGGCACTGATCATGGTGATCGCATAGGGGTCAGATAACAGGGGCCTAAGCCCTGACCCCTGCTAAACCTTAAAGCCCCTAGTGGTAGTAGCTTTTGAATTGGCCAATCTCAGCATTGTCGCCCACAGTTCTCCGTATACAGCAACTTCCTGCTACTTGAGGTCCTGATGCAAGCTGTCCTCGACAGAGGTTCATAAGTTGGGGTCTCAGGCTACTTCGTGGCGTGGTCAGCGTACCCAGGCTTATGCAGGAATCTTGGCAGCCTCGTATGACAGCAATAGCGAAAGTCGTATGGACCTTTCGTCACAAACGCTCATGAACTGTTACATCTCTGTGCAACGGGTTGGCAAATTTGATGTGCTTGATTCCCCAAACTCTCTCCAGGCTGCACGACCTTAAGCTTCAACTTTCATGCTTCGACCCAAAAGTTCCTTCCAAGCCTCATCCTAAGCAACGCTTCTAAGCCCTAAGCTAAATCGAAAGGCTTGAGGATGTCCTGGTTTCCAATGGTGTCGACATCACCTTCTCCAGCCGATCTCCGCTCACTAGCGGGCCGCTAGCCTTTTTCGGTACCAAAGACGGAGTGCTTTACAGTTTGGGAGGATTTTTTGCTGATGTTGGCGAGTCTAGATGTAGGGGTTCAGGGAATTTAGGGACGGACAGAGGGTTTGAGAGTCAGGGTTGAAGCTTGTGATAGTTACAGGTTTAGGTTTGGGATTTTGGGATTTTGTGGCAAGTTGCTGGACTTAGGAAAGGTTCATGATTTTGGGGTTTGAGGTGCGGAGTTTAGGGTTCAGGGTTCGGAGGTCTGGCATTTATTCCGAGCTGCAGCTTTCTTCAATCAGGTTCGAGGGCTTTGCTTCGTAGAATGGGATGAGCAAGCTCCCGGAAAAAGGAAATCCCATCCCTGCACACAGCGACATCTAACAGCCATTCATCTTGAACCATGTATGGAGAGCTTTTCATCCAGCCCCTATAGAATCGTTGAGGACTGGGGAACTCTTTCTACCTCAGGGTCCTGTTTGACAATTTTTGTGAACTTTCATCATCCGTACAATGAAGTTGAAATCTGACATCGGAAGTCTCCGGCGCACGGATGTCTGAAACTGTAAGCTGCAAGCCCCAAAGCGCACAGCAGCTTCAACCCCGCTGCCACCAATTCCAGGAAGACCATGCTGGCCACTGCAGAAGACCGCTGAGCAGACCGAGTAGACTCTTAAGCTATCTCCTGCCCAATCTTGACCCCAATTTTCTAGCGGCCTTGCGCCACCTAAATCCTTGAGCCCTAGATGCTGAGGCTCAAGCTCCTAGACTCTAAACCAACTTGGAGGCACAGGACCACTAGGTGCACTTTTGAGCTGATGACATTACGTAGTTTTGAAAACTGTCCTCGCTATGCCCCCGGAACCTCTGCGTCCATCAACTCTCCGGTCCCCGAAGCAGTCATGGTCGAACCCACCCGCACATGAATTCCATAATCTGTTGAAACCCTAGCTTGGGTTTGAAATCCTTGTTAGGTTTGTCGAAGACAGCCTGGTAGAGCCTAGATGTTGTGGAAAACCCTCAAACCCTCACTGAGGCAGGGGATAGTCATGCTGGACAGCGGGGGATCAGCCTCATCCGTTGTGGTGGGCGGGGCCAACTCCGCGACTTTGCAGAATTCTGGCTTTGAGAGGTCTCAAGGGATGACATCTTTCACCTGCAGACAGGCTTTCGCCTCTAATTTCTGGAAATTGCCATGTACGGATGTAATTGCAAGAATTTTCCTGCTCCCAGCTCCTCCTGGTCGCTCCGACAGGAAGACAGTACATGGGGTCCAGATGAAACGAGGTGCCCCTGCGCTCATGAAAACGTCCTGAAATCCTCCATTCGCCTGCAGTCTGAAGTCCCAAATGCCACACCTAGCCCTTTATAAGAGAAAACGCTGCCTAGAGAAAGCTTGCACAACTTCAGAATCCCAAACTACTGTAAATCCAAGCGTATGCGCAGTAGCATCCTTCAGAACAAACGTTCATTCCAAGGATTGGCCCATTATGGCGGAGAACGAGCTTCTCCGAATGCTTGGAGGCACGGCGCCAAGAATTTCTAGGGCTCAAGATGGTTCCTTCTCTGGTTCAGACCGAGGTTCTTGGTGACTGGAGGGTACCTGATCAGCTATAGGTCTCTACTGTCAAGGAAGCAAGTGAGTAGGTGGATTCGAGTTCACATGCGCAAAAACCATCATGTGCTTACATAGAATACAATCTATTTACTTTGGGCCTACTCGGGCTTCTGCATTGCAAGTACAACCCTCCCCGGAATGTCTTGAATGTCTATGCCTCATGATATGTTCTGCACGTGTAGCAAAAACTGTGATGTCAAGAACGTACGCCAAATAAACAGGGCAGTCGTGTTTAGTCGCCGAAAAACGATCCCTGGCAAAGGCGCTGCTGTGGTCCTTCTACAGAGAGAGATTCCCGAGGAGGCTGGATTGCATCAGCTTCAGGAATTAAGCCGCGTAAAGGTTTGGACTATTTGCGTCGCCTTGGCTCGTGATGTTTACGGCGCAGAGGGAGCCAGTGTCTCAATACAGAGTCGATGGGGGGACCGAACTGGCTTGGAATGTAAGGATGCTGCGATGGCTCAAGGTCCACATGGATCTCACACATATTTCCACGACAGCGTCACGCTTGCTTCTACAAGCATGAACATTTGCGGTGGTTCTCGTAAGAGCCCGTTGCTGTGTGCTGTGGTTGTCGTCGTTGTGCGCGCTGGCAAGGGTGTTTTCCTGCAGGTAATGTTGCCAGGGCCAAAACTTTTTGTTGAACAAGGTGCATTTGTTTTTGCGTTTTGCTGTGGAAATTCACTCAGGTTCATACATTCTTGCGCTTTCGCTGCGGGAATTCAGCCAATCCCCGCATTTTTGCTTTTTCGCTGTGTGACTTTCACCATTCTCATTATATCGCTGCATCCATTTCTTTGAATCCGGATAACCAAGATGCTAACATCCATGTTACCGCTGTATGCATGTCCTTGCAGCCGGAGAACCAAGGGGCTAACATCCATGTTACCCTTACATCCATTTTCTGCATCCGGAGAACCAAGATTCTAATCTAACATGCATGTTACGACTGCATCCATTTCTCTGCATCTGGATAACCAGGAATCTTACATACACTGCATCCATGTCTTTGCATCCTGACGGCCAAGATGCAAACATTGAGGTTACCACTGCATCCATTTCTTTGCGTCCGGATGACGAAACATTCATGTTACCACCGCATCGATTTCTTTGCATCTGGACAGCCAAGATGCTAACATCCATGTTGCCAGGGCGAAGTTGCTGCTTCCTTTTGGAGCTCCTGCCCTTCTCACGCAGCTGCTCTCGCAACGCTCGGATGATGCTTCCAGCAACACAGGAATATGCTGTTGGCGATGCCCTGTGCAGTTGCAAAATGAGCAGCGGTGCTGAAGGCATCCTGACCACAACTGCTGCATTGTCGAAAACTACCTTTTTTGGCCTTGGCAAATGATCCAATATCCTGCAAAGTCCTAAACCTCTCACACTAAATTTTCCATGGCAGGGACAACATGTCCAACATTTCCTGCACTTGGCAATGTTCACGAACAATTCCATCATGCCAGAAACCCCACCGTCAGATGTCCGACGCATGCGTGTCGTCGTCGGCGTCGTGGTCGTGTAGTAGTAGTAGTAGTAGTAGTAGTAGTCGTGGTGGTGGTGGTGGTGGCGGCGGCGGCGGCGGCGGCGGTGGTGGTGGTAGTGGTAGTGGTAGGAGGAGGAGGAGGAAGAGGAGGAGGAGGGGTAGTGACGGTAGTAGTCGTAGCACCAGTAGAAGCAGTAGTAGTATCAGCAAAGGCAGCACTAACAACAACCGCCCTCTCCAACAGTACTGGTATGACCTGGTATGTATGTGGAGGAGAGCAATGTGCAGACCCAATCTTGGGTATCTGGGTTTCGTCAGGTCTTCAAGCATCAGAGTATTCTTTGTTGTTTTGTACGGCGTTAACACCGCATCCTTAGTTGAGGTGCTCCTGGGGTCTGCATTTTGGGCTGGAGTTGAAGTGCTGCTGCGGTCGTGAAAGCTTTCGCCTGCCTAAAGACATCAGCATGTTTTGCTGCTTTTGCCTCTTATTGCTCGCAGGTCAATGTCGCGGTCGCCAAGGCACCCCGGCAGGGGAATATGATACAGTTGCACACTGACGTCCAAAACCGCTAATTAAGCACCTCAACGCCAAACCCATATAGCCACAGTCCTAGTCCTGGATGTGATGGCTTAAAGCTGGCCAGTCGGAAAGGGAGACTCTTCAAACCGTTTGGCACTGTTCTGGATGCATGCATTGTGACTTTCGGTATGAAGCCTAACCCTCTCAATCTTATCTTTGTGCGCCTGTGAGTAGTATTCCTAACACGGTCATGACCACGTGTACAGGAACCTGACGAATACGGTTTTCTTCCGTCTTTGTCCTTTACCCGCCCGGGGCAAACCTGGAAGTCCCAAAGGGCCCTACAAAGGCCACCGGCGCCTTTCAGGGGTCTGCATGCAGTTCCTTTTTTGAGCGTATTGACCGCAACAGGTCCTCTTACGAAGGCGTCTACATGAGTCTCCATGTTCGTTCAAGAAAGTGTATCTGCCGCAAGACTGCAGAGGCCGCCAAAGCTGCTGGCGCCAAAGTTTTCCTGGACGCCGGGGGACAGGCACCATGAGGGTGAAAGACTGTGGGGTCTAGGGCTTAGGATTCAAGGTTTAAGGCTTGCCATGAAAGGGAGGAGTTTTGGGGAAATGCGCAGTTCTAGTTCAGAGAGGGGACTCGGGGTGAGAAGGGAAGGTCTGTGAAAGCTCACGCATCAGAACTTGGTCTGGCGTTCACAGGTTCCCTGTCATATTGTCTTGGAACTTGGAGCTTTGGGTTTAGGACGTTGGGGTGTGAGGTTGCAGGTCTTGGTGCGCAAGGATTCAGGTCAGAAGCTCCAGTTTTTTTCTTCAAATTTGGATGCACGTTGGCAATTGGCAATCCAGGTTGTGCATGGTTCCTGTAGATGAACTTCCACAAGTTTGTGATGACTGCTTCTGGTAGCCCTGATTCTCAGGTCTTTGTTCGTTTCTTCTCCCATTGTCAGCATTCATTGCTTCAAACTCCATACTGGTAGCTCAGGCGAGTAGCACACCTGGTTGAGTACATCCAAGACATGCAGAAACTGAGTGTGTTTCTATTTATTTATCTATTATTTGTTTTCTTAACTTCTCCGTTTCTTACAAGGAAAGGCGCCGTATGCCAAGGCGTTATCTGCGCGCGGCACCGACTAGTTGCAGCGTTTTTGCCCATCAGCAGCATCCGTCCACGTGGCTGTGTTTATTCTCGCGTTGTGCTTCTAGCTTGCGCGCCATTGCCTGCCCATCAGGGATGCAGCACCAGGTGGGCGCCAGCAAGATTGACACTCATAAGCGCAACATCCTATCAGGGTTCATTTTGTTGAGAGCGGTCCTGCAAGAGGATCTGCACAAAAGCAAGGTCATAACGACCAGCTTCCCAAACAAAAGTATAAGTAAGAACACACGCTACCTGCTAGCACATGAAAAGGCATCATTGGCCTATTTTCTCAGTCCAAAAGGTCTGCCGTGCCACAAACATGTCAAGCCTTCCACCGTAGTCTTCCGCAGCCCCACATCGCAATGAGCGAAACCGAAAACAAGAAAATGGTGCCGCACGCAGACTTTTGACTACCTCACGTTGAATTGTAGGCCCTCCAAGGGGTTGTATCGTGCAATGATCACGATACGAGAGAGTGTTGGATTATCGATCCCCTTCGGCATTTCCCGCAAAGTGGACTTTTAGTATCAGGACTTGCCCATCTCGGATTCCCTTCTTCGCTTCGTTGATGCAGCCTGGCCAGATCTTGGATGGTGGTCTCTCAGGATTTTTGGTTGTGAGCCTTACCCCGAAACCACGTAATTAGGATGGACCGAGACTTGATGCTGACAAGTTATGTGGGTGTTCTTGTGTAATCATAACCCAGCCATTTTTACTTAGATTTGCAAAGATGCATGAAATGTGAAAACATTGCTGGACCTGAGAAGGTATTTTTTTTCTGGAGCGTGATGCAGCTATGGGTGGTATCTTCATGTTACATGTTGTCGGGGTTTGTAGGAAGGGAAAGCTTAGCCTCATGGCTCACAGGTCCAAACGCAATCTGCAGCCTACTAAAAGCTTGAACTCATTCCTGCCATCGCGTCCCACTGCGGTGCTATCCCTTAACACGCGGATGCCCTGGTTTTGATTGACTGCTCCAGCTCCTAAAAACGCGTGTAACTGCTAACCCGGAAGTAGCAGGTTCCTTCTTGCAAAGATTTGCCAAGCGGGCCCAAGATGTTGAAAACCCTCTGATTGTAAGCTTAGCATACAGTTGATTTTGTTTCGTGATTGGCATCCAAGGCCCAATTAAGAGTTGCAGCAGTTTGTAATGATTCCATCCAGGAAAATTCATCTATAATCTTACCATGTCGAACATCCATCTCACTTGATACCGCGGGATTGACTGAAATATCTGGGAGAGCCGGAGCTTTCATCTTAGCGGAAGGGAAAGGATGAACTCTGGCACGCGACCTTGTGAAGGCTAGAGCTACCATCTGGCCCAGGAAACTCACCCTGTCAATAATGCAGCTACCAAGCCCAAACCACAAGCCCATCTCATGTCTCCCAAACCCTTGATCCGTATGCCGAACGCGAATGCACTGACTGTCGCGCATGGTCTGGCATGATCCTGCATCCTGGAATTCCCGCTTAAGGTACATTCCTGCAATCCCAAAAGACAGCCGTGTACCTTCATTCTTTCACATGATCCCAGCATTCTCTCCACCAACTCGAAAGTATTCCTAGAATGCAGGCAACTACTCGGACACTGCAACCCCTACATGCCCTGGAAGTGTCTTCACACAAAGCCCTCAACCCGCAACCCTCCTTATCCTCTTAACCCTAAACCTTCGAAAGGTACCAAGCCCACAACTCCAAACCCTGAATCTAACTCTTAAGCTTTCTAGACCATCAATTTTTTGGAAAAAGGGCATACCCGGCCCGCGGCAAAGGTTTTTTGCCCGAATGAATCGGAGCTCCAGCGCCTCACCGGTCGATCCACTGGTTCGAGGTGCGATGTGCGGACTCAGGGTTGTGGCATCATGCGGGGTGGGACTCAGTGTTGATGATTCAGGGTTGAAGGTCTAGGGTTGGGGGTTGGGGTGTTGTGGTCTACAGAATGTCAGGTGCCCCCGGAATTGGTCTGGGGTCAGATTTGATATCTAGGTGGATTGGGATTCTGGTCTCAAAGGTGTTAGGAGTTTAGGCTTTGCAGTGACGACTTGGGGGTTCGAGCGTTACTGATGACGTCTTTTTGTTTCGGGGCTGCATAGGATGTGAAAGTCCACAGAGTTCTGAATGGTTTTTAGTAGACCTTGACCTGTTGAGGCTCATGAGGTTTCGCATTTGTGGTGCAGGGTTTCAATTACTTGACATCTCTGGCGTTTGGATTGCAATATGGGTTCTAGGGTTGACGCTTGATGGGCTCCAGGGTGCAAGCCATTCGAGGTTCACAGGGCGCAATCTCTGAATGGTTAAGTTCCAGCGCAAGATGGTTGATGTGGAGTCCTGATAGGTGCCCCCTTCCAAGAAAAATGGGCTACTATTCAGTGTGGGGGGGACCTCATAGTTTCGGAGTCAAAAGGACCAGGGTTTTGGGGCTCTGTAGCTTAGGTAAATGGCTTTTTAATCAATACCCCAGGCCCGCCAGCAAAAAAGAAAGCTGCGAAACTTCGCACCATTAAGGATCCCGAAGCGAATCAGGGGGTGCTGAACAAGTGCTGTAAACCTTTGCACAACTATGCCCCCCGACCTCTCCCCCCCTCACACCAGTTGGGATTCACCATTATTTGGGTTTGGGGTTCAGGCGTTGGGTTTGCTGGATTCCGGACTTTCGAATGTCCTTCCTCCAGAGGGCAAGTATCCAAGAGTGTCAGTCTCTTGCAAATGGGCAAGTGGTAGAGCCTGCCTACCCAACATCATGCTTCTAACTCGGAACGCGGAATCTCCCAAAAACATGTATGTCTCATTTCCAACCAGTACATAGGCATATACTGGCAGCCCGTATTGAGCAGTAGGTATGTATTTCTGTCGTGTCGGACACAAACATCAGCGGTTATGTACGTAGTATACAGCTTTCCCCACTTTAAGAAATCCCGGACCCAAGCATCTTCCTAACTTATCTTAAACGCTATGCGCCCCTACTTACATCCTAGTTCCCATACACAGCGGGGCCCCAATACAGACCCCAGTAGATTATCATCGTTATGATGCGGACCTCAAGAAAAGGCCAGGCATGTTGACCCTAACAGGCTAGAATCCTTATGACTGGGGCCCCTAATGTTCTGGAAATCCTGCATAAGAGCCGGCACAAGTGGTTCGCGTTTCCAGGGCCGACGTCATCGCTGCCGCTCGCGAACTCCGCGCCCGGGGGGCTCAATCTGTGCCCCACGGCCGCAATATGAACGCTACCATAAGGACAAGGAGTTGGTAATGGGGATAAATGGATACATACCTTGTTAATCTTTTTTAGAGTTGTTATATGGATCACCGGTGGGTGACCGCCTTCCCGAGAAGTGTATCGGAACTGTTGCAGATTCGCTTGCCAAATGGAGATCGCAGAGCATCAAATAGGCGCCTGCGCAAGTGCACAAGTAATGACTCCCTCCAAGCACCAAACAAGCAAAGCAAGCAGATAGGCCGATCGCGCCGCATCCCTTGAAGAAGCATTTGAGGTAGGTAATCTCTATGAAGCTTGGGATGTGGTAGAATCTTGGTTTATGATTGGGCGGGGCATGGGGACTACGAAGCGCATCTGCGCATCTATTCTCATGTAATAATTCGAGCAGGGAGATTTCCTCTCAAATCGCAGTCCCTTGCTGGGGCTCCCTCGTACATATGTCCCGCGTTTCTTGCGGAACAGAATTTCTTCAGGGCGGTGTCGGGTCTTTTGGCTGGGACTGCCATACTGGCTGTCAGCCAAAACTAAGGCTCCCGTAAACCTTATGACAGTAATTTTCAAACTTGCAAATGCTGAGGTTGGTCACGCTCGGCGCGAGAGGTGCCGTGCTGGTCACAGAGGCGAGGAGCCCAAGAAGCTCTGTAATGACAAGGTAAGGTATACCTGAACCCCAAAAGTATGTAGAATAATGGGGGCCTTTGGGGCTATCTTTAGGGGTTTGGGGCTATGATTTTGCCTACTTTTGGGGCCCAGGCAGGCTTTGGGGTTAAGGGCTCAGGGCTATGCGGCTTGAGGGTGAGGGATTGACGTTCATGTGCAGCGTTCAGGGCTTGTGAGTCGCCTGTTTCGCTATTATTGTTGTTCCTGTTCAATGCTGGTATCGTCCTCATCAGCCGTACCCTTATCCTTGTTTCGCTGTTGTTTTTAGGCCTTAGCCTCGAAACCCTGACCCATAAAAAGGTAGATGTTGTATATGTATATATATATATACATGCATATCTGTACACATATATTCTTTTATATGTAGACATAATCTATTTTGGGGGTTCGGGGTTGCTCAATACCCAAGGAGCGACGTCGATGTATTTTTGCGATATACGCAAATTATCGTGTGGTGACAATGGAGGCTTTGGGGCTGTAAGGTCTTGAGGTTCCTTGAAGTTTTGCACGTGATAGCTTGCCTGCTTCAAGGCTTGGACTTCAGCCTTAGTTTCCCGTCAACTGCCCTGCCGGAGCAAGGTTGCCTCTAGTTTCTGAGCCACACGCACTCGTTAACGGCCCTGGCCCAATGCTCTTCTTTGCCCAGCTTTGGGGCCGGCACAGGTCCTGACTTTTGGGTGTGGTGCCTCAGGGTTGAGGATGTGAGCTTTCCCTGCGTCAACTGCTGAGCCCGCTGAGCCAACCCGTATCCATCCATGCATCTGTCTCAAAGTGCACCGTGCATGCACTGTTCTGGATACTGGCTATTCATCTTTTGCGGACCGTCTTCCGATTTGTATTCTTTTCATGGAAGACTGGCGAGCTTCCCGCCCAAAGCTAGGAAGCTTAAGCGTGCAAGGCCAACAGATGTCTCAAGATGATCCAATCTGTGATGCATGAAGCGTGATTTAGCCACCTCTTGACTCCAAGACCCTAAGCCTCTAGATCTTGAATCCGAAGCCTGGAAAACTGTTCCCCAAATAGCCCAGAATCTCAAGCCCTAAGCCCTGTAGGACCTCGAACCCTTGAAACCGCAGGCCTGAGCCACATAGCCAAAGAGCCCTGCACCTCCTGAGGAAGAGGAACTGGACGCCCCGGTGCTTCCTGTACCCGGAGGTCGTGTTGTCGCGACCTGCTTGGGCTAGAACTCAAGATCGGAGTGTCCTTAACGTATGCGTATTTTTCTTGATCTCATGTAGTCGTGTAGTAATCATGTGGGCTTGCGGGCCCCTACTCCTGAGGAATTCCCTTGAGATGGAGCAATAGCAATGACATTGGGGCTTATGGCGGAGGGCACAGGAGGGAGTCATCGTGAGGGGCGGTTTTTCAGAGGGTTACGAATGGGACCTCGAAGCCCAATCCCTGGATGTTTTCAGCTCCACATGCATGGGACGAGACGAAGCCTACAACCTTTTTGTCTTCATGTGCTTGACCCGTGAGGCCGAAAGTTTTGGGCTTCATCTTTGTTATAGGATGCGATCTAAAGGAGTCTCCTCAGGCCTGAGGAAGGCGTAATCACAAGTAATTTTGCCCCTAACACTTCCATGGACTCATAGGAGTAACTCCTACCACAACTAAATCCATGTTCCTCAATGCTATAGTTGACCTTGACCCCCAAGCTCAAACTCAAAGATCCAGTGCGCTGACCTTGCAGAAGTAGAGCATCGGATTTTTCCAAATATTACAGCTGCTTTACCTGTTGGCTTTGTAGTATGGACCTCATATTTCAGGGGTATTCACATGATGCCTACCCGTATCCTGAGACATGGCCAACTGGCTGTAAGAGTAGTTCTCTAACACCCTGAAGCCCTGAAGTCCTAGACTCGTAAAACCGCGGCCCGTGCAAAGTCCTGCATCTCTAGGATGCAACTGCAGCCGGGGATGCTTTCCGAGCAGCAGTGGCTGTCGTGGCTAGACAAGTCAAGTATTTTTCTGGTTCAGGGTTTGGGACCCTCGAACTCGTAATTGCTTGGAGGTTTGATTCCAAATCACATTTTGCACGTATGCAATAATTCAATCTAAGGGTATATAGGTCCACCTAGTTCGATGCAGCAGCCTTCGATCGGGTGCTTCTGGGCTAGGACGAGAAGTGCATTTTTTCTTCAAGGAATGATGCAGAGAGACGAGGGGTGAAGCAGAGCCCAAAAAGGGTTCTGCAGGCTTGGGCTTGGGGCTTCAGCTTTTGGTTAAGGAGGGACTGCCTTGATGCGAGTTGCGATGCTTGACACAAGCGGTCCACAGCGGCGATATGAAGATGGGATCCTGATGCTTTTCTAGGATTTTCCAGGGTGGACCTGTGGGTCTGAGATACCTGTTTGCTCTTTGCACATAGCCTTGGGGACGAATGAGGTGTAATTATTCCAGAGGATAGGAGGGTCTTTCGGTGAGTGTCTTAAGGCGTGGCTTATGAGATCCTTCATATCTGAGCATCTTTGGGGAGACCCCTGCAGAAGCAACTGTGTTACGTTGCCACACCAAAGCCAAGCAGCTTGAAGCAGCTGCCAGATACTCGGCCGGCATCTTCCCTCATGTGTGTCCTGACCTTGAGAGTCGCGTCGTTTTGGGCTATGTGCGGGGAAGTTGGGCAAGGTGAGCAGCGCCCATGACATTCCAAAGCTCGTCCGTCACAAAAGTCGACGCAACATACCTGTGATGCGAAGCACTCCCTATCGCACCTGCGAGATGTCCCGCATAACCAACCTGAACTGGAAAGAATCACGACAACCTGAGGTGCCAGTTAGCAGCAAGCCTCCTTAGACTTGAAGCCTCGAACCAGGCCGACCACGCCCTTCATTTATCATCTTCTAATACCTCAATCGCCAGGAATGAGTACGCAGAAACACAAGAATGTTATCCCCAAACACCCACATCTACAGCTAGAATAGCAGCTAGAAGAATCAGACCAGTTATAGCGAACGCCCAGGCCTCGGCGGAGGGCCAGGCTTTTTCTGGGAGGGGCATGGTTTTGAAGTTCGACTTAAATTCTTTTTGGAGTATCATCCTTTTGTTGCTGCTTGATGAGACACCCAGGTTCTCCCCCAAAATGTGAGCTTCTGAAGAGGATGATTAATTTGGAGTTCTAAGCTCTAGACTTGCTACATGACAAGAAGCTTTTCCTGCCTGTTTTGGTTCAGACATCAGCATCACAGAAGGAGGCATCTACCGTCTGGAAGCTTGAACATTCCAGTATAACCCTTATATACGTAGTTAGGGTATACTTCGCCTAGGCCGCTCCAGCAGTAGTTTCGGGAACTGCGAAATCCTATGCAGATCCGAAACCAAAGCTCTGCCACAAAGTCCAGCGCCCTTAACGACCCTTGCTCCCAGCTACTCAGCTTAGAAAGCCTCAACTTCCCCCAGAACCCTGAGTCCGCCGGAAGCCTGAACCCTGAACCCCTACTCTGGGGCCAGCTTGGTCAGTCTTGGAACACTACACTTCGCCTGGCAGCCTCCGCGGGTGCCATCGCGGTGGCCACTGCAGGTGCTGCAACTAGATTCACTAAAGTTTACGGGTTCTCAGGTCTAGCAAGTTTGTAGATAGGGTTCAGGGCGCAAAGTTTAATGCTTAGGCTACAGGGTGGAGGGTTATCCTTTAGGATCTATCGGTCCACATGCATACTTACAGGTTCTGAAAGTGAGGCTGGGAGCTCTAGGTTTTGGATTTAGGGCTATTTGGCTCGGGCTACGATTGCTGTATCTAACTGTCATATGGAGTTATAGGGATTGTTTCGTGGAAGCAGGACAGCCATTGAGTACAGTATCTAGGGTGCGTGTATGAGAGTTTGCCGAAAGTACAGCTACCCACTGGGTGGCGCCCAGACGATTTGATGATCATGGCAAACCTGCGTACGGCTGGCCTGAAAAGTCCCAAGCTGCTGATGATTGAACAGTTGGGCACTGAGACTACAGCAAAAACAGTCTAAGCGTGGCGCATACGATTCCAGATCCTCGCATGCAGATGTATGATCAGGGTATGGCACTTGCATTCTGCATTTCCTAGCACAAATAGTTGGAACACATGTTTTCTGTTGAGGTGAGTTGTCTGAGTGAGGCAGATGAAGCCTGCTTGAACACAGCTTGTTTTCTTTTGCATACAACACTGAAACTGTAATCCCCAGAACCTCTTCTTTTTACCCAAAGCAGCCCTCAAGATCTGAAGGTGCAGAGCCCAGTTTGCCTACTCGCACTGCCTGTGATGCCCTGGCGTTTGGGGCGACACCCAGGCCGTCCAGTCCGTATGCCTGTGACTGCATATACGGACTGCGGGGGTTGCGTGTGGGGCTACACAGCGACTGCACATACCTGCAAGGGTCATAGGCATGAAGGCATATTTTGCGAAATCGAAGCGCATCATACCCGGGCAGTGACACATTGTTGTAGGGTCTTTTACCGTATGTGATGAGCAGAAAAACAGCAGTTGCATTCTGCGCAGTCTTGCTCATGAGGCATTTTTGCAAGCTTATAGTGTGTACACGCACATGTGTTCAGAAGTATGGAGCTGCAGAGTAATAGAAATCTCTCAAGCGGCTTGACACAGATTGAAGATCTTGCCAAGG
This sequence comes from Symbiodinium pilosum, assembly GCA_905231905.1. Taxonomy (NCBI): domain Eukaryota; class Dinophyceae; order Suessiales; family Symbiodiniaceae; genus Symbiodinium; species Symbiodinium pilosum. Next base: position 53,900 of record CAJNIZ010043682.1, on the reverse strand, counting down.
GGGTCATGAAAGTCTGAAACTTGCGGGAAAGATGGAATCAGCAAAGGCTACTAACTACTATTGGATGGTCGTAGTCTGCGAAGGTGAGGGCCTGAATAGTCTTAGCCGGAGTACGTCATTGTGTCTGCATTGTGCCTCATTCGTTGTTCCAAGCAAAGGCCATTTCAGTTTTGGGAAGGTCACAGCTTGATGAAGAGCGGTGCCAGGCACATCCAGAAGTACAGGCTGGTGAAGCAATGTAACAGGGGTTAGAGCAGAAGTCACGCAGCCGTAGTAGTGACTCAGAAGACATGCCTGTAGTTCACTTGCAGCTACTCAGCGGCCTCCAAGCGTTGTCCGTTCCTTGTCTATCTGCGAAGCTCAGGGGGCTTTACAACACCAGGCTGACTTGATGGTAGGCTTCAGCCAGTGTCGATTTCAAATAGGTCAACCAGAACTTTAGGAAAACAGAGGTATCACTGCGAGCTGTCGCAGATCACCCGGGTTCAGGTGCTATGTCTTATGGTGACAGGGTTATGGGAGGTGAGCTCGGGGCATTGGGCTAAACCTGGATGTTCTGGCGTATTGTCAACGTTAACCATCGTCTTTCAAGGGCGGCTTCCAGTTTTGTAGTTAAGGCGCCGTATACCGTTGGAAGTAGCACGAGGCTTCTACAGTATCAGTGCACTGCCGCAATGAAATTCACAGCTTTCCGCGGACCTTAAGTGTAGAAATTGCCAAACCATGTTTTGTCGGCTATGTTCCTTCCATTGTGGTGTCTTGTTAGATGCCTTTCGGCACGTTTTTTGAATCAGTGTGCCTTGTCATGAAGCCTGCGCGTAATCCCATGTAGCTATAGCACCGATCCTCGGCATGTTACGTTGACACATGGCACCATCTCAAACGCATACTCAGAACGAGTCATTACGCAGGCCCCTAAATCTCAGCAAGAGCTTCCTTTTCAAGTAATTTGGCATCCAGTACTGACAGGATAATTGCTTGTTTAGGCCAATACAGCAGTGTTGAACGCATCTTCTTCAGTGAAAGACCCTACAGTCGCCACAGTTACTCGAAGTCTAACGCAAGCCCATCATTCCTAAACCCTAGACCCTGGACATCCCTAGACCTTACTTGAATCAGCTACCTGGAAACCATAAATTGAAGTTACTTTGGGCCCGAACGCCTATGAATAGTACCTACTTCCGGCTGTCCAGATCCAGAGCCCAGCGAAACTCCACTTTTCCTCGCGGCTGAACTCAATGAAAGCAAGGCCTGGATGAATAAATCGCAGCACTGGTGGTTAGTACAAGACTGGCGGAAGATGAGAAGCAATCACGGGGCATTTGCAAAGGAGACCATGATGGAGACCCATTCCTCCATTTCCTTCCAACCTGTGAGTCACCATGATGTGAATCTCTTAAACTTAGGGTTGCTTTTTGGGGTTATGGGCACCCTACCCTTGTTTTAAGTGTCTGAGAATTTCGGGTGTCAAAGGCTTTGGCCTCTATGCACGAATTAGGTCATCGAAGGTCCAGATTTTAAAGCTTCAGGGATATGGCTCGGGGTCCAATTTGGTTCTAGCAAGGGGCCTCTGCCAACACAATTGAAACTAGACTCTCTCTCTCTCTCTCTCTCCCTCCGTCGTGCCATGTCCTTTCTTTTTTTAGCCATGTGAGCTGTAGGGGCTCGCGGCCCATAAGCAGGACACCAACTGAAAACGTCTGGGGTATCTCAACATGAGGGATCTGCTTTTGGGCTTCTCCACATGGTTTTGTAGAGGTATAAGGATCTTAGTCCAAGCACAGAAACAGGCCGGTTCGCTCTGTAAGGCTGGTTCCGAGGGTTGTTTGGCGTCGTGAAGCCCGAAAACCTTCAAGAGCCAAGCCTGAAGCGCTAAGCCCAATATGGCTTTAAGTTGGGATTTTGCCCCCCCCTTACCAGTGCTAAAGAAGCATAATATGGAGGGCTCTATATGTCGGTAGTACAAGTATCATCCAGCCATGGGTGACGGGGAGTAGTGCCCAATGTTTGCCTGACCCGAGCCCTGGCCCAACCAGAAATCACACAACTCTGAAGCCAACACATTCAGTTGCAGCCGCTGTTTGCCAAAGGTCAGGGCAACCTGAGTAGTAACTGCCTCCTGAGCCATGTCGGTGGAAGTTCAGATGCCTCCGGAGGTGGTTCGCACAAGCATTGAGAATTCAAAGCAGGACTTGCAGCTGACAAGTAGCGATGAAGTCATGCAGGTTTGAAGCGGGTCTTTGCTTGGTTGGCAAGTCTCTTGCGGCGCCAGGGTCTAATGAACGTTTGTTCCGCATTCCATATTGCGTAGCTTGAAAGATCCTAAGTCTCAATGTAAACAGATCTCCCATACAAGCCGCGTTGAAACACAATCATGGAATTGCTTTGATGGAGGAAATCTTGCACCACCCATAGCCCGAGAGCTACTGCTATGCCTAGGTTATTGGCGACTCAGGTGGTGCTTGATTTCGTCCATCGACAGTACGTGCAGACGAACAATGCTTGACGGGCAGGGCATGAGGTGAAAGCTGCAAGGCGGTTAAGATTCGTGATATCAACAGGTTCTAAAATTCACCGAATTTTGGTGGACGTGCAAATCCCCTGAGGGCTTGCAGCATGATTTTGGCATACGAGGATTTTGGGGCCGCAACTTCCGCACACAGTCGTCTCACAGTTTCCTCAATCACCCTGGGTAAAGTCTGTCGAAGAGGCACAGGCAAAGGCACTTGGCTAGAACCCAATAGTGGCGGCAGCAATCAGAATCCCGCGCAGCATTGCCCATGACAACAGCTACACTGAAGCATGGCTCGCTACTTTGCATCATTCGGGCCTGAGTGCTGGAGTTCTTCACGTAGTACAGCCGCAGAAAATGAAAACAGCAATCATAGTTGAAGAGCTGAACAGCGATCTAGGCCTCAACGGCCCTTAATTCCTCAAATTTATTGAGCCCCAATCAGTACCGCTCCCAAGCCAAGGCGATGGTCTTCGGCACCGCCTTCAGCCACAGTCTCTTGCTAGATGGACAGCTGTTGAAAGTCGGCTGCCCTCCTTTCCTGGGTCATGCTTGGGCTTAGATGTACCATCGTCCAGCAACACTCCGTGAGAAGCCCAGCAGATCCAGATATAGGCCAAACCTAGCTGTAGGCATGGCAAATGTCGATGCCTGAGATATCTGATCACAGTAGACCGAGGGGGTCCGGATGCAGAGCATGCGGAGCTACAAATAGAATCAGATTTTGCTTCGGGAGTTATAGTTCCATACGGACCCTTTGGGATAATTCGCATGCCAAACTTTGTAAGGCAAGTGCGGATGAGGGGCCTAATCACTTGCTGATACCTTGCCAATGCTCGGGGAATGTTAAGCACTGAAATGCCAGTGCCAGCCACGGCACTAATCTTACATCTCGTGACTTGAATAAGTGCTGTGGCTTGTGCTCCTGGTGCTGAGGTTCTCCCCTTCATGATCTATATCATGCAAACTATGAGATAAAGTTCTTAACAAAGGAGCACGGTTGCATGCGACTTCAAGGTACTTTACTACGCAAAAAAATTACCGGCTCCTCAAAGCAGCCCCTGCCTGCCGGAGAACCCGGTGGGATCATCTGAAAACCTGTGTGTTGCGTCAGTAAAGATGCATCTGCAGAGGCCTGCCTTTCTTTCAGGCAAAACTGCACGATAGAGCACAGCGCGCCATCCCTGAGGGTCACAAAGCCAATCACAGAGCTTGAGATTTGTAACGTATGCATTTGGTGTTCCTCCTTGGACAAGCTTCTCATTCACACCCTACGAGCTGGCCAATGATTTATTTAAAGCTTGTGAGAAGGGCTCAGCCGCTTCTGAAGAGCCTTTGCTCAGTATGGATGCTTCCCCATATGGTCTGAGAATGGAGTAGCAGGGAGAAGGCGGCGTAGTGAAAGGTTCATGGATCGCTGTCAGTATAGTTCCGGCAACTATAGTGCTAAGTCCCCTTGTAGGGGACTTGCAAGCCGCACGAAGCTTCAAGTGCACTCTCTAAACCTGAGCGCCAGGCTCGGCAAACTTCCTGATCCCTGAACCTGAGCCTCGTAAGCCTTCCACACGCCTGGGAGGGAGGACACCTTAAATGCACAGGTTGGACCTCTGGAGAGGTTCCATTGACACCTTGGGCCTGGTGGAGCGGCAGGGCACCGTCAAAGGCAACCTGACCTGGCTTTAGGGACTTTGGTGTTTCAAAAGATCTGCGCATTCCAGCCCCCAGCAGCTATCCGCGCAACAGCCCCCTCAAATTTCTGAGGTCCCTGTAGGGTGGCTCATGGCTTGCTGTTTGCAGTTACTTAAGTTGTAGGGGCTTCGGGAGTTCTTGGGAGGACTATTGAACAAGATTGGGTTTCAGGGAATGCTGGTTTGTTGGGGTGACCTCAGATGGGGATTGTGCTTTGTGTTTCTGTGGCGTGAACTGGGGCGTGGTCAGTATGAGGAACATCCGTGTTTTGCATTTGTGAGGTCACGGCAGTTACTCGCATTATTTACGCTTTCTTCTGAAGGTCTAGTTCCGAAGGAAAAGACACTCCTCTCCAAATCTGGCGCCCGCACCGTAGGGCCCAAGAACGCAAACCGAAGCGCTCTCGACGTTGCACGCTAGAGTGAACTGGGCGCTTACAGATGCCAGGACTAAGCACCTTTTATTCTTATATGAGGCATGTAGACAGTTGTGCTTGGTACTCGGATGGTTTACTGACACCAAGCTCAGGACACGGAAGTCAGAATTAGTCTCTGTCAAGTAGCAAGCCATGTTATCGCGGTCTTATCCAAAAAGGCGGCTGGATCCATTTTCGGTATGGCTGTACAAAAAGCCCCCAAACACCCAAAGCAACCTAAAACCTTCCCCGAAGCCATTGCTAAACACTGAGCACTCCCAGCCCTGACCCACAGCTCTAAACCCTTGGAACAGCATACTGAACATGCTAAACCTCTTTGGGTGCTACAAGCTTGACCTCAGTCTTCCCTCGATGCACCCTTCTCGGGGACTTCGGAGTAAACGCATATATGAGTAGGCTTTACTTACCCTGAATGCAGGCATAATTTAGACTTTACGAGAATTGCCCAGTGAACCAAGCCCCACACCCTCCACCCTGAACCCATACATTCTAAGCCGAAACACTTCACCCTTTCGACAACCCTAAACCCTGAGCCCAGACCCCAAAAATTGAAAACCGCCACCTGAACCTCAACCCTAATCCCTTCAACCCTAACCTTCAAACCCTTCAACCCCAAACTGTCGAAGCTTGAATCCTTTGCTGCAAAGGCCTAGGCCTAGTCTACTTCAACTACCCACAGCATCTCCAGGCCACGCACAAGAAAATATGAGGAGCCATCGCGGTCTTACAGGAATTTCGGGGTTTGGGGGATCATAAGGGTTTGAGTTGAGGCTTTGCGTTCTTTGTTGGCTTCAGGGTTTGCGTAGCGCAGGGTTCAGGTTCAAGGTTGTAGCATTTGGGGATGTAGCATTGAAGGTTAAGGGCATGGAAGCGTCGAGGGCCGGGGGGAATTCATCAACAAAAAGGGCCCCGTGTTCTCTAGTTATTGCGGTCTGGACTCCTCTAACCCCAAGACTCTTACATGAAGCGGTTGACAGTCGCTCAATGCTACGACAGCTAAGCCCGAAGCACTAAATACTTAACCTCCAAGGCGCCAGAAGCCAGAACAACTACATCCATGAAATACAAGCTCGAAGCCCCTACGCCCAAAAATTCAAGCTGGCTGTAAGCCCTGCGCATTCGATTGAAGACCATGTTTGGGCCTGGCGTCCAAATGCTCCTTGGTTATTTCTCAACCTATAAAGTCCTTGCTCCTGCACTCGCCCCTCAAAAATATATGCCTAGGGTCTGAGAGAGCACCTTCATCTTGTGAAACCCCTGCCATCCCTAAATTCCCAAAGCCTCAAGCCGACCCCTGCAGGGCGTGAGCTCAGCTGCAGTCGGGTCGGCATTAGCCCGTGCTGGGCTCAAGGCTGACTTAGTGTCGGGTTTTGGAGCTTAGGTCTTAGGCCTTTCAGTCCCCTAAGAAGGTAAGGGCGGGTGTATTCAAGCTTCTTGCAGTTGTTTTTGGTGACTCGTATTTTGTGGGGCTGACCATGCTTTATGTTTTAGGTGTTTAGGATGTAGAGTTTTGTGGTTTGGGGCCTCGGGGAGATCTTGAAAAGTCCTGCACCGCTCGTGCTGTAGATGACACTTGTTGTTCGTAGTATACATACCGAGCTTGCGTTTGCCAACAGCCCTTGTCTGACAGTTTTGCTTTCTCCAAAACAGTGGGTCCTTCACACTTGTAGATGACCCAAATGAACTCGAATGTTACGGAACATACCTACAGAGCTTTCAATTGCCCCTTCCCCTGTCTTGGATCTGGGAAGCTTGTCGCGCGGGTCCTGCTATCGTTGACTGTTCATGTGTGGACCTGGCTTTTGAGCGATACCCAGCTGATGTCAGCTCCTTTGTCATTGTCGTAAGCTACAGTTTTGTGATTCAGTGAACAATCGCCCGGCAAAGCTTGTCAAACATTATGCTGCATCCAAGCTCACTTTCGTGATGAGCTTCAGCTGAGGGAAGGCAGCCGGCATCTTCGATGTTACCTTACGGCCTATAAGCCTTAAGGCTTAAACTCTGAGCCCTGAGCCTAGATGTAGAAGGGCCATCAAACTGCGTACCCTAGTCAAGACTTCAGGCATGTGAGGCGAGTGAAATTAGGATTCCCTCCTCCGTGTTATAGAGACGCCAATGGTTCAAGGACACCCAAGTTGGGAAAATCCGCGCGATTACGGTTGGAGCTAGATGGGAGCTTAGGAGTTTCTGCAGTTCACCCCCCAACATTGCTTACGAGAAGACAGCCCTGGAATCGCCTGCGGATCCCTATGCTGCACATCATCCGTATCAGTTTCATGGAATTTTCAAGAGTCCCCCGTTTCGGACACGACCACGTGATCTGCTACATGATGCAGTGGTTGAGAAAAGGGTGGAGAGAGTGCTTGTACTCAAGCCCCAGCACCTTGCATGAATGTTCAGATATCATAGGACTCATCGTGCCAACGAAGGCCTCCAACCCCATAACCAACCCACAAACCCCAAAACCCAACACTCTGGAGCCTTAAATTCCCACACTTTGGAGTAGAAGGCTGGTGGCATTGCATTGCGCTACCCCGAAAAGCTTCGACTGGGGGGCTTTACGCTGCTTAGCGAGAGAAGGTACAGGAATGGAGAGATTATTCTTGTCACAGTCAGGTATGTCAATGGCAGCCCAATCTAGAGAGTCGTTTTCTTCTCTTTAGAACTTTAGAACCCTTGATTAATCAGGTTCGTTGTTACGCGGCCCTTGAGAGCTTTGTGGCTCAGTATGAATGATCTAGCATAGCAGGTACGTTGGCACAAGGCTAAGTGCCCTGTATGGGGATATGAAAAACATGGAGACAGTTCTGAGTCAAAAGCAGATCTCTTCCCGAAAGTAGGCGAGGTGTGATTCAAGGCACGCTCCTTAGTCCAAGGCAGCCGATTTTGTGGACCCTGTGAAGCATGGATGTTGCTGAGCATCTTGGTATGTAACAAGCCGGGACATTCGTGCCATTGAGCCTCTGTCCGTTCTATACCGCTTCCTGCACTACCCTCATACAGGTTCATGACAGGACGGAATAGAGCCATCCAGCCCTGGCAGATCCTGAGCTTCCATATGTTATGGGCTAGTTGACCTGGTGAGGCGCTCCCTCTGTATGGTCTACGGACAAATTCAAAGTTATGTGCTTGCTTCTCTCGCCTGTCTCCACTACAATACGACTTTGAGCCATGGTTCCCCTTTCAGTAGACTCAGAGCTGATGGCTTGGGTTTTAGAGTGTAGTACCCGTCTGGTACAGGTCCAGGCGGAGTTATTAAGATCAAGAGGGCCTCCAGGACAATCACTAGTCTTATGATTTTGCCCATGGTGACTGAGATTTTGAGAGGGCGCCCTTGTAACCCAAAACAGCTAGTGCTGAAGTTGAAGCTCTTGCGGGGCGCCCAAAAGAGACCTCGAAACCTTCACACAGCCTTGCCGTCGCGAAGAAACATATACCATGGAACCAGATAGTTGCAGTTGGGCCAGAATCCCCTCTAGAAACTCGGATGTTGTCGCATTTTGTCGAGCTCTCTGGATGCTGAGTATAGAGCTTGCCATGGAGAATTTCTCGCTGCCTGAGGAACCCGGATCCAGTTCTCAGGGAGGAAGCTATCAACCTGACAGTGGAAAGCTGCAAGTGGGCTCAGGACGTTAGGGTTCGGAAGTCCAAGCTCGAATTTAGGATGCCGTAATAGGCCACGATGCCGGCTGTAAGTTGGGGATGCCTGCATGCATGGGTCCGTGCATGCATGCATGTGTTTTTTTTCTGTCAGCTGCCATGCTTAGTTCTTTCGTAAGCAGGGTACTCCAGACTGTGTAACCTGGACGAGAACTTGAGGGTTTCAGTCCAAATTTCAGAGGCTAACGGCTTGTGCAGATGTTGCTTTGCCAGAAAAGCGTGCGTGGTGCCTTGCAGAAGAGTGATCCTATTTTCCTAGCTGTCTTCCCCGTGAATTCTGGTCACGGGCCCTGACGGAATTGTATCCTCCCCGCCGCTCAGTACGAAGTGAGGCAATTCATCATTAACTTAATCCACCATAGTAGTAAGTATTTCCGCAATAGAGCATGCAGTTCATGCCTGAGCACCACAGTATTAGGATGAAGGTATGAGCGCCTTCGAAGCAAACGTTCCGAGATGCCCATGAGGTTTGCAACCCCAACTATGTGCCTGCACAATAACACACCAGGCCCTGCCCCAAAAAGCCCACGACATGTGATTTTCTTGTCGGCTTTGCATCATGAAAGTCGGAAATATTTCAAGTTCCTTCGTCCCATGCAGCAAAGCAAGCCTCATAGAGCTGTAACACATACACGTCGAATAATGTTTGAGTTTTAGTAAGCTACGATGGCTTCAGTTCCTTAAGTCCCCACGGCAAAGCTAAGAACCGCACCGCTATGGTCAAATTGTTCATCATAAGTCTGAATGTTTTGGGTACCCAAAGACCCGGTATGGGCACTTTGGCCTTGAGGGACTCCAGCCTCTATGGAATGTTCTTGTTCACAATTTTCAATGATTATGAGCTATAATCCTTACATATTTCCTATAACGCCATACTGTAAGAGTCAGATATTTATAGGCTCTAACTATCCCTAAGGGTCCAAGGACCCAAATAATGGGGCTTTAGGGCCCAAATACTATGATATTGATGGTCTTTGGGCCCTAAAGCCCCAATATTTGGGTCCTTGGACCCTTGGGGTATGCCCCAGCTTGTGGCTGCACCTTTGCAACTCCGTCTTTCTTACATGATACTGACAGGAGCTTGGGGCAGATGAAGTTATTGTGCCTGGCCGGCACACCTGTAACCCCGATTACCGTCATTTTTTCTGGGCTATACTCACATTTGGGAGTAAGGTAAGTATGACGAAGTTGCAGGCAAAATGGGGTTACAGGTAATAGCTCGTGCGTTGCCTTCCCGGGTTTCCAGTGTACCCTTATGCGATGATTGTCCAAGTTTCCTTGCATAGCTAGTGTTTTGCCCTATAGTCTGTCTATGTATGCGTTAGACATTCAAGAGCAATAAAACATGCAATTGAAAGGGCTTGGGATTGAAGATTGTTAGTTCATTGTCTTTGACTGCAGGATAGAAGAGTATGATTGCTTTGCTTCGTGCTTGGAAGGTTTGCCGTCCCATGAAAACGCAAGGATTGTAGGGGAAAGAAACAACGGGACTGCAGTCCACATGGGCAACTGCGCAGCAGCTAAACAAAACATGCAGGGCATTCCCTTTTTTGGGTGGTGTGAATATGGTTTTACAAGGTTTGGGCAGTGTACATGTCTATCATTAGCTATCATTGTACATTGTACAGTGTTTTGCCTCATCGCTTGCCCCGCATCTTTGATTTCGGGGGGGATCCTTATCAATCGCCCATCTTGGTATGATTTCAATGCTACCGGGGTTTTGTTCATGGCCAGGTAATTTCATCTCTGCCTGACCTTGCCTCCTCCGCGTTAACACAGACGGTCGTTCACATTGGGAGCATAGGCCGCATTACAATAGTTACTGGGATTGTCCATAGCCGCTCGCTATGCGAGCAGTGCAGACCAACAGTTGGCGCTAGACGTAACAACCTGAAATGCAGGAGAACAGGAAACCCTGCACCCGGACAGACCTTGCAGCTTGATGAGGGTCCTCCCCGAGCCTGGAAGATTGTGTATTTGTTTTGTGTGTATGGCAATGTCTAGAACATGTTTGGATGGGCTTGGAGGGTGTGCAAAAGCTTTGACAACTTGTTAGGGGAAGTCTCGATCCCTCCGAACCCTGTAGATGTAGGCGCCCGGAACATTAGCAATGTCAGCATTTGTAACCTATAGCCCTTCTACGAGAGCCAGCCTGGATGGCTAGCACACGTGCTATTTTTGTCGCCATAAATGCCAAGGTCTGGCCACAGACTGACGGATACGACTACGCCTTCCAGGTGTTGGGAACGGACTTGCCTAGACAATTTTGATTACAGTTCGAGGTGTATGGATGTGTATATGATAGGTTGGCAGAATGGAGGAACCGTTTCAAGTCCTCAGGTAATATTTAGGGCACCAAAAAAAGAGGCCCTGATTTTTTGGCAATCTTCGACATAGAGTTTATGGATTGTTGCTGAAGGCTGGAGAAAGTCTAGCAGTTTCGGAGGCGTACAGTCCATGTGTAAGTTCGGCTGAATCTAGATTCTACTGGCCACTCAAGATTCGAGGCCGTAGTGGGATCTAGGGAGGTCGGGCTTGCCAGCATCACCTTTCTGTGATCCTGAAGAAGGACCCTACCTGTAGGGAGGCTGTGACATGCTCGGATGCCTTTTCAGTGGCAGCCCTGCTGCCTGACCTAATCTCTGAATCTCTACACCCCCGCGCCCGTTCACTTGGGAGCGCCCACTTCAAGCCCCGACCTTGGTGTAAATAGATGATGAAACCTTAGTCTGGGATTGAAAGGGATAGCCGGGGGGTTGAGAATTCAGAATTAGGAGATGTAATATGATTTTGCAAGGTCTTGCGTGTAATTTGTCCTGGGATGGTAGAATATGGGTAGTTGCGCATCCGGATAGGTAGACTATACCCATCTTTGGGAGCGCAGCATCGACGCTTTCCGCAGCGTGCCCGACTTTACTTACGAGCTGTTTAGGGTTCTGCTTTGGTCGGGCTGTCAGGTTCATGGTTTACGGTGCAGAGAGGGATGAGAACTGTCATGTTTAGCTTCTGTAGATTGAGCAGCTTCAGAGCGCTCACAAGAAATTGATCGGGTTAGCAGCAGGGATCTTAAGCGTAAAGCCCTGATTCCAAGCTGCTCAAGTTGCATCCAAGAGTTACCAACATCTTCAAACCTACAGGAGTCATGACACCAAACCCTAAAGCTCTCAACGCACGCTTGTTTGACCCTGCGTCGCGGAAGAGGCAACTAAAGCTTGAACGGCTGAGGATCTGTGCTCGACAACCTGCACTGCAAGCCGCTGAAGCTACTCAGACCTTGTTCAGCCTTGCATGTAAGGCTTTCTGGGCATTGCTACGTGCAAGCCAGGAGACGGTTTTTGGACATCGCAATGCAGACCTAGGGGAAGGACGACAAAAAGGTACTCCGTTGCCAGCAATGTGCTTTCGACTCATCTCTGTTCCAAGGCTTTCCATCGAGTTCAAACCAACTGTGGCTTGGCGTGGGATAACAAGAGGCTCTGGTATAAAGGCGTATCTTCTTGGAGTCGGTGCTGAAGTCGCAGCGCTTTTCCCGAAACCTGGAGCGCAACATTGAAGACACCATCTAGAGACAGAAAAAGCTACGTCACGCACGGACCTCGCAACATGCGGCCAGTGCCAGTGGGCCTGCAGCTGACACTGTGTTCGGAGTATACTACATTCGTCCAGATGCAGCTCTGCATTCCCAGAACCTGGGACTTGGAGTCTCGCCCATCTGCTATGACCGATTGACCTTTGGTGGCCTCAAAAGGCATATAAACACTGATTCCAAGCCCCAAACCTCGCCTGCCAAAAAGGCCAAACCTCGGAACATGCTGAACCTCAAACCCGAAATCTGCCTTCGTTCTCACCCTGCGACCAAGGATGAAATCAGCCGTTTTGCTGCGGTGCCCAGCACTGGAGCCGCCCTGTGGTTACTCGGCCCACCACAAAAAAGTTACTTGGTATTTTACCAATATGAGCAGGCATTTCCGTGAGGTCCTCAAAAGCCTCGCCAATTCCTAGGAGACCAGAGCTGCCATGACGATTTGTTGCAGTCATTCTCGCGCATACAAGACCATAAAGAAGTTTCTTGGCAACATCAACGGCAGTCAAAGCAAACATGCCGAGAAAGAAGGGTGATGAGATTCAAAGTTTCATCATGGCTGAAGTATTCGACCTTAATCGAAGCAGAAGCCCGAGCAGTGTATTCGCTTCCCCCTGACAGTACACGACGCCCCGCTCCCCGAACAAGTAAGGCGCAGGGAGGTTTTTCTGTTAGCAGCGAGTTCTCATTAATCCATTCCCCCTAATATGAAACGACGACCCCCCCCCCCATGTTAAACATTCCAGGACCGGAGCCGGAAAAACTATTTAATGATAGGGGCGGATTCTTTATTGAAAGAATGGGACAGGTCTGCCTTCGAAATCCATTGAAACTCCATGGAAAATCAGCAGTTAATAAATTAGATCAATAGTCAATTTCTTTGACTGATAAATGATACTTTCAACTGAGATTAGTGGATGGATGAATCAACTGAATATATATTTCATGATTACAGAACCCCCGGTCTGGGATGCTGCTTACATATCCGGAAGGTTCTGATAAACCCCACGCAAGCTTTCGAGGCAGTGCATAAAACCATGCCTCACAAAGGTTTGTGGCGCAAGTCGACCGCCCCAACTTCGGCCTGACCCTAGAGCCTGGACTCATTCAGAGTTTTGCTCAGGGTTTAGCATTTTGCTGTAGGATTCACAGTTGAGGGTTGGGGATTTAATGTCCAGTGCTTAGAGCGTAACACGAGTTTGGGCATGTGAGTCTGGGTAGGAATCATCAGATTCTTTGCTCCCCGAATTTGTCGCGAACAGCAAGGGGTTTTGCAAGTAGTGTAGGACATGTTCTCCTCACCAAGCACGCGGTAAGCCAATGTCCTACCTTCTTCAGCAAGAAATTTCATTCGCTGTGCCAAGTACTTGCAATCCGCTTTGGTTCTCTTACATCCTGTGCATGTGGGGTAGGCTCCAAGTTGTAAAATGGAATTGCGAATTGCCTTAAAACCCAAACCTTCAATCCTGAACCCTTCGCAAGAAGCCCTGGGCCCTTTGCCTAGGACTTCGGGCATCTCCTCATGGCTGGTGAAAACCCTGCGCAGAGTGTCGCCATGGCAGGCAATGCTGGGTTCCTGGGTGGGTGTAACGGTATGTAAAGGCTCAAGGACGGGGCTGCCATCGCCCTTTGTCTATAATGTGATGGCTGAATACATCGCGACGTCTCTAAGATGTTATGAGCATTCCCCTTCGGAGCCTTGTTTGGGGGTGCAGGAGTTTCTCAGTGTAACCCGTGCAAAGCCCTTGCCACCAGGCCCTCCCATAATGCTCTTGTAATCCCCATGCGTTTAAAGTTTGCAGTGGTTAGGGCATTCTCGCAGTCATGCCAGGTTTTCCTGGCAGAGGGATCTGCTTGTCACTGCTATATATTGGTGACCCTGTGTCTGCGGACCTATTCAGGGTAATATTCTTCTGGAGTTGCCAACGCGGCCCCAAACGGCTACAGTATTGGAGGAGCTGCCGGCAAGCTTTTTGGCATCCATTTGCGACCTGGCGCATCATGGTTATGGTTCAAGATTGGGGTTGGTTTGAGGTTGAGGCTTCAGGATCTGTAAGGTATGCAGTGTGTGGAATTTGGGGTTTCCGGGAGAGTCTAGGACATGTGCAGCGCCAAAGCATTTGTGGAATGCTGATTTAGCTTCTTGTTTCCGGCCATTTAATCTGGAATTCCTCCGGAAGGCTTCGATAAAAGATGCTTCCAGTGTCTATTCGTATAGCTATTTTTTGGTTTGTGGAAGCACAGCCTAGCTGGCTGAGCCACCTTCGAACCTAAACTTCACTGTATCTCAGGAAGACTAGCTTGTTTTGAGTTTGAGCTCACATTGTAGCAGGCACGTTGACACATGCCGTATAATCCATAAGTGCCTGACTCCACATCAACTTTTGCAGAGACGTTCTGAAATTCACCCGAAGTCGAAGTATTGCTTAAACTAGATTTTGCATATAATGGCCGCTCCATCATGAGGCGTATGTACATGTGCAAACCCTCAGGCTAAAACTAGGACTGAACTCAGTAGTATTCTATAAAGCATAACAATACCATGCAGCATTGGTAGCGTCAGAAACTAGCAAATTCCATGCCAGGGCTATGAGGCAGCGGGTGCCTATTCGTTAGCTCAAAGCCGCCACGACTTTGAATCCCAGATCGGCATCCGCCCTGCCTTTTGTGGATTGTGTTTGCGTAAGGGTGGCTATAAGCCCTTAGCCTTAGCCCTAGCAAATCCTAAAGCCTAGAAAGGGCTTCCTAAGCCCCAAGTCAAAGCGTTTAATGAAACACTAGCGCGTCAGGAATGATGGCCATTCCCGTCTGGGCGCAGAGGCAGCTCAGGGCACCCAATATGCACATGAGGGTTTCCCAATATCAGGGGTACTCGTCCCCAGAATAAGCATGATAGTATTTGGGTCCATATTGGGGTCCCCTTACTTACGAAAACTGCTACATAGTTCACGAATTGTATTCCCAGCAGATGCCTGATGTAGAGCCCTTTTTCTGGTTTCGTACCGCAAGCATTGGCGTTATGTTCAACCTTTGTTGGTGGCTGTGGGGCATGAAGGTTTGAAGTTTGGACGTGTATTTAGGGCTTTGATTTTAGGAGCCAGTGTTCGCAAGACATACCACGGAATCTGGTTGATGGTCTTCCTTGGGAGCTTTACTTAGAAGGCCCTAGGTAACAGAAGTAGGATAGCCATAATTGCAAGGAGTGTTGCGGATGGCCCAGAGTAACATGGAACTCCTGAAAGCAGGGCTTGCGTAGAGTACTGTACTTCTGAAGCAGGGTCATGCTACAGTAGTTTCTGTGACAGGTGTGTGCACAATCGCCTACGCCTGTGCGGAGGCGGTAAGACCGTGTAGTCAGGGCTACCGTACTTTCGGGTTATCGATGTTGAGAGGTTTTGCTGAACTGCTTTCTGAGAGGCCCATCGCGACCCAATCTCTGCGTCTTGAAGATAAAATTGGGCAATAAAAACATAGAATTGCAGTTGCAGGTCTAGGTATGCCATCCCAAAAAGTTTTTCAAGCTCACCACATCACAAGAAACTGCGTAATCAGTTCACAGATACGCAATCCTGAAACCTTCATGATTTCCAGCAATTGACCTGAAATGAATTCCAGCTTCTACACGGGTCTTCCCCTTCATCGGCACAGTACAAGTCCCCATATTATGCAGGTTCCCAGTCTTATACTTAAATGTCCGTCTACTCGTCGTGGGTTTCCACTTTTCAAGAACTGCATGTTTGGGCTGTTGGGGGTAAACTTCCATAGATCGGGGAGGATGGACTCATGTTCGGCTCCGTACACGAGCGCGCAGCTCTAGCCACTGGGCCGCAAGCAGGGTTTAGGGTTTAGGGACCCATCTCTGTCTTGTGGAGGAGAAACTCCATGCTCCGCACCCTTCCCTGAGTTCTGGAATTATGGTGAGGCGGCTCGAGTTGACGGTTTTCAGTGTTGATAGTTCAAGCTTTAGATTGTCGCAGTGGCATTCTGACTCGGGGTTATCATACGCCTTGCAGTGAGGGGTATTTGGGATCATCTTAAACAAGAGCAGGTCTCAAAACGGCGATTCAGGCATCCCCGCGCTATTCTGGGCATTCAAATATCATAACTTTGTCGTGCGGCATGTCTTTGCAGGAAACAGTCCTGTGGCTGCAAAAGATCGGCTACAAGGGCAGCATCTACTTCGACACCTTCCCTCACAACGAGGACATCCCCGATCTGCCCCCCATGCAGATAAGCCCAAGCATGACAGAGGCCTAGTACAACCGCGAAAAAGCCCCTGCTTCAAGAATCTCCGCCTTGCCACCAGGACCCGGTGAGAGAAGCCGAGATCAACATCCAGAAGTTCAAGTGTTCCGCCAGCACGCCCAAGTCGTAGATACCTGCGCCCATCATAGCAACACAAAGATTTTCCCGGTCTGGCTGGATGATGGTGACATGACGATCATTGCCATGACTATGATTATAATGATGTACCCTGACCCATGTGATGTGGTACTCGTTAATCTTAGTTTTAGTTGTTCCGGTCTTTGTCGTGAAAGTGGTCTGGCGATGACAGCAGCAGCAGCAGCAGGAGGAGTGGTAGGAGTAGTAGTAGTA